>JAUELO010000135.1:15067237-15078614 GCA_032357855.1 Amphibolips quercusostensackenii
TAAAAAAATAATTTTTGGTAACTTTGTTTAAACAATAATTGTTTAAGCAATTTTTCAAAAACTTTAAACAACATATTCGAGGAGCCCTAAATGAGCCTCAATATATGGTGAGAAAAGAAATTTGTTTAACTAATTTTTAGTAGATTTGTTTAAACAAAAATTGTTTAAATAATTTTTTTAAATTTTAATAATCATATTCCTGGAACCCTAAATGAGCCCTAAATTATTGTTTAAAATGATTTTTTTGTAAAATCATTTTTAGAACGTTTTACAGCAATGTTCGGCCAGCTCAAAGTTAAGCTAGCACAACACCATTTTTTACAAAAAATAATGGACCCCTAAATTTGGGAATAGGGGCCCAAATTAGCCCTAAATGAGCCCTAAATTATGAAATAGGTTACACCTCTATAGCTCAATAGTGTTGTGCCAGCTTAACATACCTGCTACCAGGTCTAGTTTAATAGATCTAGACTATTATACGCGCGCATGCGCGCGCCAGCTTCAATATTAATTTTTATGTTTTATCCAATTTTCGAATAATTATTTATTTGTTGAAAGTTTTTGACCACTAAATTCTTTTTCAAATTAGATTCTGAAAGAATGTATTCAGTGAATCCATGCAACGTAGAATTATTTCATTCACGATTATTTCATATACTGTAAAGGGTGAGACATTTCAAGTGAACGAATTAATTAAGGTAATCAATCCGGAAACAAATATCAACAATAATTTATATAATTATAAATATAAATACCAATAATATGTCGTTAAAAATTTATCCTGCATTTATAAAATGGAGATCTCAGGAAATTCATAGAATATATCCATAAAACAAATTATGATACCTTAAAGACAAACGATACATCATTACCATATTCATAACAGAAAGCATCAAAATATATTTATAAATCATTAAAATATATTTTTTCTGCACTTTGAGGTGCAGAATAATTTTTATGTTGTATTTTTTTATTTGAACTTTTGTTTCTTAGAATATGACTTATTAATAAATTTTTACACTAATTAAAAAAAGTAAAAATTTTAGTAAAAAAATACGCATCAAAATATGCTGCTAAATAATCAAAACATATTCACATATAATATAAGTTTTTGGTGTCGTACTCAGAGGACGACCACTACACTGCTGAAGACTGGTGCCCTTCACAGTATACTCCAACCAAATACGACTCTCTCGGTTTCACCGAGTGAGTCTCGTTTACCCCGAAAGGGAAACAGCTTAATGGTATAATAATAATAATAATAATAAGTAACCTAGATATATCTTGCAAAAAAACTAAAGATTGAAATTGACAAGCGGAGGATAAATCTAACTTTCTTGCCTGCATGCAAATTCCGATTCTGCTCGAGGCAATATTGTTACTGCAAGAAACAGCCTTGCTTTCTTCAGAGAGTTGTATAATGCAGAAACGGAATTTTTTAAAGAATATTTTTATATGGCTTGTTGTCGGTTATGAGAAGTTCAATGCTGAATATTGTGATTTTAAATTAAAACACGTCAAACGATATTCGTATGGTCCTTTCCATTTTAAAAACTAGGTTTGACCAAGTTTGACATTTGAGTTTTTGACAGCTGATGGAAAGTTCGCAGAAATATCGCCGTAGAAGTTCAAAAACGATACGATAATAATTAAATAAAGAAGAAAATTGTCATTTAAGATTTTTCCTTCCTCATATTCCCATATTATCTAACTGCCTGAGGACAGTGTGATTATTTCCTGGATTTATGATGTCGCCTCGAGCAGAATCACAATTTGCAGGCAAAAAGTTATATTTATTCTCCGTTTTGCAATTTTAATCTTTATTTTTGCGCAATTCGTCAAATGTATTATTAAAAATAATAAAAAAATAATAAAAAAAAAATAAAAATATATCTTATAATAATATTTGTTATTATTGAACAGGAAAGAGTGCCAAAAGTGTAAATAGTGAAATAGGCTTATGTAATTCTCACTTACGATAGCGGTTTGACACAATACTAGAAAAATATGCCTCCCTTGGAAGTACAGAAGTTCAAAAGAATAATTTCTACTGCACAAAACGCAAAATTTTTCTATTTTTTATGTATAATTATATAGAATTACAAATAAAAATGAATTTGTGAATTTTTGTTACTAAATTTTAAATATGGTCGTATCAGTTAATTATAGGTATATAATTAATTAAAAATAATATGTGTAACATAAAATTAAATTTAGAAAACAATTTTTTTAAATATATTTTGAAAACGTTTTATGGAGACATTCCATCAATATCTCAGCTAATGTTTTAACAATATTGCGCGGTGATATTTGAGCAACATTTTGTGAAAACTTTTCAAATACATAGAGCGAGCGAATTTAAATATCCCTTTAAAATATTGCAGAAATATTTCTAACAATATTGCTTAGGACTGGCATTTCAATGTTTCTAAAACATTGCTGCAATATTAATTTGGAGTATTTCAAAAGTTTCAATTGAATATTTTAAAAATATTTATGAAATATTGCGTGTCATGGGGGTTCACTTATCATGCGAGAAAAGCACAAATTACATTTCGATTTTTAGAAAGTTTTAATTAAAATTTAACACTTAGAAGGAGTTAGAAAAATGAATTAATTAATTTGACATTTTACAAAAGTGATCTTTAGGAATTTATATTTTATTTTAGGTATTAAAAATTTTTTAAATCTATAAGGTTTATCAAATAATAACTTTTTTATGCAAGCGTATGAAATTTAAAATTATTATTTCACTAACCCGTGAAGATTCTTAAATTCTTAATAGCTTAAAATTTCCTAAAAATCAAAATATTATTTTTGTTTTTCCTTACATGATAATTCAAACTCTTAAAAGAAATTTTTTAAAAATTAAGGCTTATTTCACAAAGAATTTAATAAAACGGGTTCATGGTTCGATACTATCCGTCAGTCGTATATTCCTTGTCCATAAGATTTTGTGACCTGAAGTGTAGAACCCACCTGATTTTAAATGTACAAATTGGATTAAATATTAAAATATTTTCATGACATGCTCTGAAATTTATCAGTTTCAGTAGAAAAGTGTGATAACATCAATTTTGGTTAAGAATTAGAATTTTTTTTCTCTCTTAAAACGGCCATGCTGTCCACTTTATTTCTGAAAAAATTGAAACTTTTCTATCTGGAACATTTATTTTTATTCCGTAAGTCGATTTAAACAAACATAAGTCCCTCTTTATGAATTTCAAATGAAATTTGTCTTATAATAGCTCTAAAGGCAAAAATATAAGCTAACGAAAGCAGCTTTAGAAGTCTCTGTGGATGAGATTAGACACTAGATTGCCGAGATTCGAGGTGAGAAAAAGAAAGGTTGCTTAAAGCAGGGAGGAAAGCAGGAAAGGTTGGGACGCACGGGCGAAGATCCTTAATCGGGAGGTTTCAAGTGTAGGTAGTCCAATTTGTAACAGCGAGAGGCTGAGGTTGAAAATACTCTCCTAAATAACATCCTCCCCTCTGTAGAGTTCTTAACTCCCTTTCCCTATCGAGCAGTTAAGGAAGCCAGAGACGAAAGAAGTAAAAGAGACTGGATTATATTAAGCCATAATCTCCATTCCATTTACATCTGAAGAGACTTGACCTTAATTTTCCTTCCTCTTTCCTTTTACAAAAATTAGTTAAATAAAACACCGTCCAGCTACAAGAAGGGGTTTCCTAACCCACTCAGACGTTAATCAAGACTTTCAAAGCTTCAGCTCCTTACATTTTAACCCTACACCCTTTCATAATTCCCCTTGCATTTTCAACTTCCTCTCACTTTCATTATCTCAACCTACCCCTTCCCCTCTACATACTTCCCCCTCAAAACCTACTCTCCCTACTTCTATCTCCTCTATTTCTCATCAGTTCCCCTACTTCTTCTTTTACCTACTTTCCCATTCCCTACTTTCATTTCCCACTACATAAATTCTCTAATTCCCTGCCTCTCACTTCTCTTTCCTCTCCCACCTAAACTTCCTTCCACTACTTTTTCCTTCCTATCTCCTCCTACATGTACTTCTCCCTTTTCCATAATTCACCTTTTTTTCAAATTGGTATAACACTTTGAATGTCCTAAAAAAGACAACTGACGTGAATTTCGGAAAATTAGAAGTGGAAATGAAAGTGAAAAAGTTAAATGATCGCCCCCTAGTTAAAATAAATTTCATCTTGTAAGTTTCTTGATGTCAAACATGTATTTCAAACTTTTTTTGGTACTTTACTTTAGTACTTTTGTCGTGACAATTATCAAGGACTCGCGAAATAAAAAAAAAAAACTAAACTGAGACTCTACCAGTACTTTTGTCCCAAAAAAGTCCTGGTTAAATAGTACATATTTTTTATTGTTCCCGAACTTATTTCAATTTTAGCAGTACTTTTTTGGGACATAATCTCATCAGCACTTGTAACAATTTTGAAGAAAATCAAACTCGAGTCAAGAAACAATTAAAATTACTACAAGTTTTACGTAGTGATTTTAGTTTCAGAATGAAGGCAGCTTGAAAGCTGATAAAAGTACAACCTCATCCAGTACGAAGACCCTCACATCTTAATGTCACCGAAGGAAGCGGTGCTTAACATTCGTGATCAAACGAGAAGGCCTTAACAGTTCCGTGCATCCGCTTGGACAATGCAGACTATTTCAAATTGAAAGACTTTAAAAACGCACCTTTTTAAATAATTTTAAATTTAAATAAACTAAAGATTGGATAATTTTAAATTTTAGATATTAAAAATACGACGAAAATTTTTAGCTTTGTGGATTGAATAATGTTTGTTTGATTTTTGTACAAATCAAACGTTATAAGTAATTTCTCTGCAATAATTACAACTTCAAGCTTTAATATATGTCCGTTTTTTTTTTAATTTTCACGAGTCCTATTTTATCAGTACTTTTGTGGAAAAAAATATTCAATTAGCAGCAAATGATGTGCAGTACTTTTGTCCCGAAGATTACTCAGGGCTTGTAAACATTTAAAAAAAATATTAAGTGGGACTTTTCCGGCACTCTTATTCTACAAAAATTTCTGGTTAAGCAGGACATATTTTGAACCTTTTAAGTACTCGACTTTTGATACTTATCTCCAAAAAAAATTATTTATTGATTGAAAATTGAAAAAAACCTAAGCGTGACTTTTTAGGTATTTATTTCCTTAAAAGTCGTGCAAAATGAACTAATTTCAAACTAGCTTTGGTGGCTCATTTCTTTTTGTGTAGGACCTTTTTGAATCATAAATCATATAAGAATTCGTAAGACTTTCGAATAGAAATAAAGTTAAAGTTCTCTGTCACTTTTGACTAGAAAATTATTCAGGATTTTTGAAATTTAAAAAAAAACTGAAGTGAGACTTTTCCTGTACGTTTCTCACAACAAAGTTTTGACTTAATGAGACATATTTTGAACAATGATGTAACTTTTTCAGTTTCTTGGCTTATAAAATTGACAGAAGATGTTTAATTTATTATTCCAACGTTTAAGTTTACATTTTGAAATAATTTTATTCCTTTTTTAAAATTTTCATTTAACAACAAAGCTGAAATTTATTTTTTATTAAATAATCCTACTGTCATACAAATATTCATAGGATATGAAACATCATAAAATCGATAGAGATGCTTCTTTCAAATAATGAGCAGCAGGTTGAAACATTCTTAAACTAAAATGTTATTTTTGCATCAAAAAGTTAATAAGTGAAAGTGCTACTTCAAGATTAAAAATACTTGTGGACTTTATTTTTAAGTTTTTTGTTTGGGATATAAGTATAAACAATGCTTAGTTACCACTGTCTTTGAATCCAATGTAACTTTCAATGTTATAAATAAATTTAATAAATAAATGAATATCATAGTCATTTTGTGCTCTTAAGACTTTTTTTCTGCATTATTGATTTCTACACTCAATTGAACATGTATCGATAATAAATAATATTTACGATTTTTTGATACCTAACATTAATTTTTATTATTTGAATAAATGTTACAGACAAGTACAGATTTTCTTCAAATTTGAACCAACAGATTACGTTTTTTTTTAACATCATCAACTTTCATTGACTTAACTAAACCCTTTCCTTATGATACACTACCAGTAAACAATAGTCGTTAATTGCATAGAAAAATTTACTACTTGACTACTTGTCATTAAATAACTTAAAAAAATCACTTGGTCAAATATTTCTCTGATGATACTTTATAAAAAACACAATACTTGTTTAATTCATGAAAAAATTAATTTAAAAAATCTACTTTAATTATTTTTTATTAATTTGCCATATAAAGTAAATTTTTTTTTGAAGAAATAATGGCATATTTTCCAAATGTAAAGAAATCGCAAATGTTTTAGTAGAATTGTGTAGAAAAAAAAATTGTTGTTGACTGACAAAGTATTGCAAGGGAATAATTTTAGGAAGTAATTTAAAATTATTTTCATTATTAAAAAAAAAATTATATTTGACGGTTAAAAATTTGTCGCCTGACAAAGTCTTCTAATAAATAAGGTCCTTTCTGAGTTTTTGACAGACATTTTTATAAAAAAAGACCATATCTATTCTGTTAAAGAATCAAAGCCTTTACAGCGTACAAAAGAGAAATTAAAAAAATAAATTCTCCAAGTATTTTTAATCTTAAAGTAGGACATTGACTCACTAATTTGTTAACAAAAAGTGAGCAAGTACTTAAAAATGATTTATACTCCTAAATGTGATTTGTAAGGAGCCTTTTCAGTGATCTAATCATGATTTACATCAATTGAAGTCGTTGCAGAAAGACTGCTCTAGACTAGTTTGTCCAGAAAAACTTAGCTTATGTTTCTTCCACAAAATTATTCGAAACAATAAATTAATGTTAAAGATTATGTAATTTTAAATTCCACTGTAGACTTAGAGCATCATCAAGACCGCAGGAACTTTTCAAAGCTGTCTCTTTAGAAATTAAAAATAATTGCAACTAAAAATTATTACTCTCTTTCAAATTTTAAAAATACAAAATAAGTCAAATTATGCACCTTGCGCCTACAAAAAAGGGTTAAATAACCTATGAAGATGTAAATAAGTCGTTCAAACTTCCATATCCCATACATTATCTTCTTACTTCCCGTATATTCCTTACTTTTTCTTTCCACACTTTAACCTTCGTTTCCCCTCCCTTCTTCTACTTCTTTCTCGTCTACTCCACCCTCTCCCAACTTCCCACATATTTCTTCAAACTTCTTCTACCCTCCTTATTTTCACTTACTTTCTCTGCGCTATCATTACCTCTCAATTTCACTAGTTTCATTCCTCTCACTTCCCTGAGTTCCCAGAGTTGTTAGTTATGAGCTTTGAGTTATGACTTATGAATTATCAGTAATAAGTAATGAGTTGTGAGTTGTGAGTTATGAGTTAGGGGTCGTGCACATGATACGTCACACGTTTTTCTTTTGTCTATATCGTTAAATTATTAGTGATTAGTTATTCTTTATCAGTTATTATTTATTAGCTATTAGTTATTCGCTATTAGTTATTAGTTATTAGTTATTAGTTCTTAGTTCTTAGTTATTAGTTATTGGTTATTAGTTATTAGTGATTACTTATTAGTTATTAGTTATTAGTTATTAGTTATTAGTTATTAGTTATTAGTTATTAGTTATTAGTCATTAGTAACAAGTAATTGGTTATGAGTTATTAATTATCACTTGTCAGTTATCAGTTATCAGTTACTAGTTATTAGTTATTAGTAATTTGTAATTAGTAATTAGTAATTACTTATTTGTTATTAGTTATTAATCAGTAGTTATTAGTTAATAGCTATTAGCTGTTAGCTATTAGCTATTAAATATTAGTTATTAGGTATCAGTTATTAGTTATTAGTTCTTAGTTATTAGTGATTAGTTATTAGTTATACGTTATTAGCTATTAGCTATTAGTTATTAAATATTAGTTATTAGTTATTAATTATTAGTTATTAGTTATTAGTTATTACTATAAGATGAAATAATAGGTTAAAATTATTTCAGTTAGACTGGTGTGATTCAATAAAAAAAATTAGTGGCTTCTACCAGTATGATGCGTGTATTTTTGCTGTTAGATTTGAACGACGCGTTTCGATATAGATCTATATCATCTTCAGGTTCCTTAATTTTCTCACAAGAGAATTATAACTTAGTTAGAGTTTGTAAAAAGCTAGATCATATTTTCTTGTTGTGTTCGTTAAAATAAATAATAATTGTATCATTATTAACAATGATTACACATAACCTTAAAGAATTTTTCGAATGTGTTTGTGTTATATTATCTTAGATGTTAATTTTTTCTAAACTTATTTATAAGATTATATTTTGAAAAATGAAAAATTTAAAAAATCACAGGATAAATCCTGGATTTTTTAAAATGTGATTAGTTACATTTAAATTAAATTGTTTGGACTGACATGTGTGACACTTGATAAGTAAAATGTAACACTGTGCAGAAACTGTGCACATTGTTATGTTACATTTTAATTATAAAGTGTTACACATGTCAGTTCAAATAATTTCATTAAAATGTAACTCATCACATTTTAAAAAATCCAGGATTCATCCTGTGATTTTTTTAATTTTTTATTGTTCAAAATATAACCTTATAAATAAGTTTAAAAAAAAGTAACATGTAAGATAATATAACACAAACACATTTGAAAAATTCTTTAAGGTTATGTGTAATCATTGTTAATAATGATACACTGATTATTCATTTTAACGTACACAACAAGAAAATATGATCCAGCTTTTTACAAACTCTAACTAAGGTAAATATCCATTTTCACTTCAACTCTTTTCATCTGATGGAAATTCTTCGTTTCACGTGTTCTTTCTCTTTAGCAATTACGAATCTGTATAGATTAATATTAGTAAAATATTTATTTCTTCAAGTTTTAATTCTCTTGTGAGAAAATTAAGGAACCTGAAGATGATATAGTTCTATATCGAAACGCGTCGTTCGAATCTAACAGCAAAAATACACGCATCATACTGGTAGAAGCCGCTAATTCTTTTTATTGAATTTACACCAGTCTAACCGAAATAATTTTAACTAATTATTTCATCTTATATAATATTATAATATTATAAATATTCATAAATAATACGATTTTTTGACATAACCAGTGAATTTTCTATTAAAAAGAAATTAATTTTCAACAAGATAGATAATTTTGAACCAAATTGTTGGACTTAAAACCAAATAGTTAAACTTTTAAACAAAAAGAGACAATTTTTCACAAAATAGTTAAGTTATTAATTAAATAGTTGAATTTTCAACCTACAGAGATGAATTTTCAAATTAAAATAACTAAACTTCAACCGAAAACAGTTCCGTTTTCAACTAAAAACGATTAATTTGCAACAATAAGAATTATTTTTTCCCCAAAAAATATAAACTTTTATCCAAAAGGACGAATTTTCTACCGAAAAAGTCGGATCAGCAACGAAACAGTTAAATTTTCGACCAAGAAAGATAAGTTTTCAACCAAATAGTTATATGGTGAAACAAAAAAAAAGTATCAATTTTCAACCAAGCCGTTGTATTCACAGTCAAATAATTCAACTTTCAAACAAAAGACACGATTTTCTATTTTTAACCAAATGTTCGAATTTTAAAAAAAAGTGATTAAACTTCAACCAAAAACAATTACATTTTCAACCAAATAGTTTCATTTTCATTTTCAAACCAAAAAGACACATTTTTCTAAGGCAGTCGACTTTTCAAGCAAAATTTAATTTTCAACTAAGAAAGATTAATTTTCAATAACGAAAAATTACTTTTCTACCAAAAAAAAGACAAATGTTTAACAAAACAGTTAAATTTTCTTTCAGAAAAGATAACTTTAACAAAATAGTTGAATTTAAAAAAAAAAGGAATTCTAAACCCAACATATAATAGTAGACATTTAAGAAAAAAATTAACTTTCAACGAAAAAAAGTTTGATCTTCTTATGGGAATCTATTAAATACATTTGCATTCAAGCGAAAAAATCAAGAAAAAGCGAAATTTTCGTAAAAACAGAGAGAAAAAGAAGATTATTTAAAAAAGGGGGAAAGAGGGAAATAGTGTGAAGTCGGATAATTAAAAGAGTAAAAATTAAAATTGCAGTTGAAAAATATTAATCAGCAATAAGTTAAATTCGCAATTGTTTATACATACTTGCCGAAAATGTTTTAGAACTAGGATGTCCAGTGATCACGCAATTTTGAAATTCCCGGTTTTTACTCAACCACATTTTTCCCCCTACCAATTTAAAGATATATTTTTTTAAATTCATGTATACATTATTTATTTTTATTTATTTATATTTATTTTTATTTAAAGATATACATTTTCAGTGCTCTAAATTGAAGAATATATTAATAAATATGTGGCTTTTCAAAATTATATCATTTGAAGCAATTTTAAGTAAGAAAAATTAAGAATTGGGCTATTCAAAATTTTATTTTAAACTGAACTCTATTTAAATTTGAAGTTACATTACCTTTATTCAGACTCGTTAAGAATAAATAATTATATAATTGTTATTTATACATCAAAATTTGTATTTGTTTTGAAACCTTTTTTAATATTCTCTTAGAATTATTTTTTCAGAATAAAAAAACATTTTACATTTTTAGAGGAATCTTCAATTTTTGTATTATCTTTAAGCCTTTAAGAATTGACAATATGGCAATTCCATTTAAATTCTGTCAAATCTTTTCAAATTTTTAATTATTTTTAAAATACTTTCAAAACTTCCAAATATCTTTCAAAAATATTCCAGTTTTTTCTAAAATCTTTTAAAAGTTCTGAAAAATAAAAAATTGCTTTGAAATCTCCTACATTCTTTTTTGACATTTTTGGGAAGCTTTTCAAGTTTTAAATTAAGATCTCGAGTTTTTCAAAAATTAATACTAGTTCAATTCTTATATATAAATATACATAAATGCATCGCACTAATTTTCATTGTACTTATGCAATTTTCAAAAACATAAAAAAGAAAAAAAATTACCTTGCTCTTATGGGGCTTGAAGTAAAATTTTAACTTATTCGTTTATATCAAATTATGTAAAAAATTAATACAAAATTCCAATATGTTATAACCAATAGTGCTAGCAATACTAATTCATTTTGTTTTTCTATGTTATGTTTTCTAATTTACCATTATAATTCATTTTTTAGTGTCCAAGTACAGGTCTAAATTTCCCTTTTGCCCAACTACTGTGCATTTAACCTTACGTATTAAGCTTCATAGGGCTTGCGGAACCTCCAAATAAAATAAAAAAAAAATTTTTTTGGTGGAGGACTAGAAAAAATGTAGGGGCTATATGCATGAAAATTTAAAAAAAATGTTCAAATGCAATATGAGACCACTTTAGTCT
>JAUELO010000135.1:15085259-15096487 GCA_032357855.1 Amphibolips quercusostensackenii
CCGCGGTTCCCTATTTCGATTCGCTCGTATCACCCTTTCCCTTTCTATCTTCCTACTTACTCGCTCATTCATTCTGCCCCATTCTCACCCTATCTCTCTTCATCACTCTTTCTCTGTCGCACACAGCAGAAGCGATATACGCATCGAGAACGAATAATTCATGGCGGGCGGCTCTCCGTTAATTAATTACGTTTGCTAATGAAGGCAGGGTAGTTTAAAACTTCTCTCGTATTTTAGTCCGTTAATCGGTTATCGCAATCGTTATCGCGGTTGAAATACAAATCTTTAGTGGATGCGAAGTTTCGTGAGATGCACAGCAGCGAGATTGTCCAATTCCTTGAAGTTCGCTTCCTTCGTTAAAACTTTTTGTAACAGTACATTTTTTCATGCAACATTGTATCCGAATGAGATATCACTTCGGACTATTATTTAATTTAGGTTAAAAGTGGGTTAGCAATGATTTTAATTAATATTCATTTTCGAAATTACCGATATCATTAGTTCAAGAATACATACACATACTTGCGAAAATTAATGACGTTACTCGAGACCGTCAAAATTGGAAATTAATCAAAACTGATTGAATTGCGTGATGTAATTATGAACATAAATGTAACACGTATAACTGTCACATCACTTTGCTATTATTATTAATATTTGAGTGTACGTACTGATAGCTTGCTGAGTAAAAATTAATTTCGATGTCAAATATATAAATACTAATCTAAAAAGAAGTAGATTAGGATATCAAGTTAGCATTTCTCTTATTATTTGTTAACCTTTTTCAAAACGAGTTTGGAATTTTGTCCCAATTTTTAAGTCACATCACAGGTGACGAATTGTGCAAATTTTTTGCCTTTTTTTGTGAAATTCGTACTCAATAAAGGTCGAAGTTAAACAGTTTTTTATTTCTAACATTTATAAGTAGAAAACGTTCAAAATTAAATAACTTTAAATTCAATTACAGTCGTTACACTCTTTTTCCTATTCCCTTTTGAAAAAAAACTTCTTCTACTAACTATTAAAAGAATAGATTTAGTTAAAAATTAATTTTTTGAACTGGGAATTTCACTAATCTATATTTGACTCAAAATTGGTCCTTTTTAGTTGAAAGTTCACCTTTTTTCTTGAAAAATTTACATAATTTTTTGCAAGTTTAACTAAAGTGTTAAAAACTTTTTTCATTGGTTAAAAATTGAATTGTTTTCTTAAAGATTCAACTATTTTGTTGAAAATTTATCTTTTTTGTGCGAAAATTTAACTCTTTATTTTATTCAAAGAAGTCTACTTTTTCATTGAAAATTCATCTTTAGTGGTCCAAGATTAATTTTTTGTTGAAAATTTAACTAACTTTTTAAAAACTCGTCTTTTTAGCACAAAATTTAAGCGATTTATTTTAAAATCTATCTATTTTGTTAAAAGTTCGTCTCTCTCAATTAAAGGTCCAACCGTTTGGTTGTAAATGCAAGTATTTCGTTGTAAACTATTTTTTCGACGAATTCAACTATTCTGATAAACGTTCTTCTTTCTTGGTTAAAAATGATATTTTTGCTACAGAATTACATCTTAGGCTAACATTTCCACTCATTCCTAAAAAATTCATCTTCTTGGCTAAAAAATCCACCTATTTGTTTAAAAATGTAACTGATTTTGGCAGTAGTTTAATCTCTTTTTTTTATCAAAATTCGTCCATTTGCTTGAAAATTCAATTATTTTAATCAAAAGTCATCTTTCTTGGTAAAAAAATGAAATTCTTTGTTCAAAATTCGTCTGCTTGGATAGAAAACTTGTCCTTATGGATTAAAAATTCATCTTTTCTAGTGGAAACGTAATCTTTTTAGGTTAAAAATTGATCTGGGTTAACGATTCACTTTTTCCATTTAATTTGTCTCTTTTTATTGAGAGTTTAATTATTTAGTCAGAAAATATACTATTTTGATGAAAAACTAATTTTGTTTTTAAATTTAACTATTTGGTTGACAATTCATCTTTATAGTGTGCAAATTCAACTACTCGGCTGAAACTTTAATTACTTTTTTAGAAATTAACCTCTGTTGCTTAAAAGTGCTTGAATATTTAGTTTTATGTAGATGCAACTGTTTTGTTGAAATTTATATCCTTTTTTAATTTAAATTGAACTATTTGATTGAAAATTATTCTTTTGGGTTTAAAATTCAACTTTTTTCGTAGAGAATTTGACTTTTTAACATTAAAACTTAACTCTGATGAAAAAATTTATCTTTAGTTTAAAAGTTTCTCTATTTTTGTTAAAAATTATGCCACTTTTTAAAAAATGCAATATATTTCGTCTCGAAAAACTAGGAATTTAAAACATTTCATATTGAGTACAATATTGCATGTATATTAATTTTATTCCAAAGTATTGATTTATTTTAGACTGTGAAGTCTGAATTTATTCATTTATTTCATATTCGAGTAATACAGTCTCAGATTCAAGCTTTAATTGTTCTGGAATTTCGAATCTTTAAAATGTTAAAAATAAATGTTCCTGAAGTTCAAAATTAATCTCAATTACAAGCTTCTCTAATTCTGAAATAATTTATCCAACTTGACAAGTTTAACTATTCAGAAAAAAATGTTTTAAACCCAGAATTAGAATCCTTTAAGATGAATGACTTTTGTTAAAAAATTCTTTTATTACTCAAGTTTTTTTTTGATTGTGTGAGAAATATTTGAAAATTAATAAAAATTATTTACTCTATGTTCCGAAACAAATATAGGTATTATTTCAGTCATTCAGCGTCTGGGATAGGGTCCATTATTTCGAAATACACGTCAGTTATCTTTTTTCTACATTTTAATTGTCACAACAATAAAAAAAACAACCAACGTGAATTTCAGAAAGTGTAAAAATTACATCCCCCCCTGATACTGCTTAAGCGATACTGCTTTCTTAATTATCTTCAAAAACTTGTTGCTACTTTTTTTGGACTTTTTTTGAAATTACATACAAATTTTTTTGCAATTTAATGCGACTGATGCGACTTTTGTAAAGCATTTTTGTGGATCCGACCCTGCTCATTAAAATGAGAGTAAGTTTTTCAAATCACCAAGAAAATTAATTTTCCCTAGTCGCTTTTAGTATAAATTATCATGCCAAGAAAAAGAGAAGATTGTGATTATTTCAAGTTCTCATCACTGATATTAGTTTTTAATGTATGATCATTGTTATGGGAATTGTAATAATTAGCTTCGAGCCTCGCGGCGCTACATATCCACAACAGGAACCAGCTTCTGACCTCCATTCCCAGCACTGTGTCATCTCCACAATATATCGTAAAGTCTACCCACACGCATCTCGACTGCCACCTCGAAGTGCTGCTCGTTAACTCGGCATTAGTCAATTTAATTGCTCTAGAATTACTTTTCTTGAGATATATAGTATGCTGCAGGTATATTTTTAAATTATTATTATGTCAATTTTGCTTTCCATATCGTGACGGAAATCTAGGGATTTACTAAACAAATTTTAAGCTTCAAACCCTGCTGAAAAAATACAGAATATATAGAATTTGATAGACTCTCTATTTAGAGAAAACATGAAACCTTATACCTTTCTACTAAGATATTGTCATTAAGACTCTGTTAAATCTTATGCAAGTATAAAATTTGGATAGAAAAATATAAGATTTTTTGGTAGACACAATTTGATAGAAATTTCCTGAATTTTAGAAGATAGGATTTGATACAAGTTCTGTTTTAGCTGCAGATAGGATTTCATGGAAGTTGAATAGGAATTTATAGTATTTATAGAAAAGTATAAGATTTCCTGATAAATCGAATTTCATAGATTTCAAAATGCAACATTCAATCACAATCTGTCAAGGAGTAGAATTTAAATAAAATATAATAAGAAAAATTTCATTCGATCTCAAAAGAAACCATATTAAATTAAATCAAATGAATTTTACAATTCAAATTCCTTTGTATAAAAATCCTTTACTACTCTAGCAACAGTTTCTCACTGATACTCTATCAAATCTTATCGGCACAAACGATGTAAGCTTGTATCAAATCCTATGTTACAGAATCTTTGATATTTTTATCAAATGCTTTCCGTCGAGAAATCTCATACTTTTCTATCTACAAATTTTTATTAAACCTCCATGAAATCTCATTGTTAGCAAAAGCAGCACATATATTAAATCCTATTTTAAAAAATTTTTTAAATTTCTCTCAAATTGTATCCCTAAAAAATCTTGTATTTTCCTATCAAAATTTTCTCATTACATAAGGTTTGAAAGAGTTTTAATAGCAATATCTGATAGAAGAATATAAGATTTATTGACAAGAAGAATTTAACAGAGATTTTCCAGGTATTATTATTATCATTTAATGTCCCAGGCTTAAGATGGTCACAGCTAAATATTTCGAAAAAATTTTTGTTAGAGTTAGATTTCTATTTCTAAAATAGTCTGCACGGGGCTGTCCTGGTACATATTATCAGTCACGGATGCATTTTTGTAATGTAACCAAGTGATCTGATATGAGCAGTGCCCTAATTTGACACATTGGGCAAATCCTGTTTTTTACCCTATCATTCACATACTGGGTTGCAGCTAAGTGCATGATGGGTGCATTATTGTGTGCATCATTGTGAAAGAATTATTAATTAGTGCATTATTATTATTATTTTCCATAATAATTTGTATAGGATTTGATGCTAGTCTAATGAAGATAAAATTTGATAGAGACTGTTGACAGAAAATGTATAGGATTTTATAACAAATAGAATTTTATAGACCCTTTCAAAATTGAGAGATACAGGATTCGATAAAACTTTAGCGGAAAATAAAATTTGAAAGATTTTTTGTGGGGAAATGTTAGAAGAAAAGTATACCATTTATCAAAGGATATAGTTATGAAAGAAAGAAATTCCAAGGTGCTAGAAAATAGTATTTTATAAAAGTACTGTACGATTAGGATTCAACAGAGTTTAATTGAGAAAATGTTTATAGAAATTTGAAAAAGTAAAAATTTCTCGACAGATAGACTTAGATTAAAACTTCTAAGGTTTTGGAACATGAGATTTGATACAAGTTTTGTGCAATTCAAATTAAGTAGAGTCTCATTGAGAAATTATGGACAGCAACGTATAAGATATTTTTAAAAAGTGAAGTTAGATGAAAACTTTAAAGATTCCGAAACACAGGATTTGATAAAGTCTTGTACAATTAAGATTAAAGAAAGCTCAAATAAAAAAATGTTGCTAAAAAAGCATTAGATTTGCCGACTAATATAGTTAGAAAAGAACTTTCAAAATTCTATAACATAGAATTTGATTAAAGTATCGTACGATTAAGATTTGATAAACTTACAATAAGAAAATCTTTATACAAATGTCGAGAAGTATCAGATTTCTCGATACATAGAGTTAGACAAAAACTTTCAAGATTCTGGAATACATCATTCAATACAAGTATTGTGCGATTGATATTTAATAGATTTTTAAGAGGAAAATTATGACAGAAAAGAACAAGATTCATCAAAGGATATAGTTAGAAAAAAACCTTCAAGATTCTAGAACAAAGGATTTGATAAAAGTATTGTAAACAAGATTAAGAGTTAATAGAGTTACAATAAGGAAATTTTAATAGAAATTTAGAAAACTATTAGGTTTCTCGGCAGATTGAGTTGAATAAAAACTTCCAAAATTCTGAAACACAGTATTTGATACAAGTCTTGTACGATTAGGATTGAATAGAGGTTTACTTAGAAAATGTTGATAGAATAGTGTGAGATTTCTCGATAACTAGAAACAGATAAAAACTTCTAAAATTCTAGAGCACAGGGTTTGATACAAGTATTGTCCGATTAAGATTTAATAGTATTTCAATCAGAAAATGTTAATAAAGATTTTAAAAAGTATAAGATTTCTCGAGAGTCAGAAGTAGATACAAACTTTCAAGATTCTGGACCATAGCATTTAATACAAGTATTGAGCGATTAATATTCAATAGGATATGATTGGAAAGATGTTGATCAAGAAGTACAAGATTTCCCGAAAAATATAGACAGATTTGATTTGATTTTTATTAAATGAGGTATTACTGTTTTTTGTTCTATAAAATCCTATCAAACTTTTTCAGCAGGGGATCGACGTGTCTAAATGAAAAATTCCTATCTGAAAGAGAGCGCTGTTGCGTCAACTTCCGGATTTTACCACTGAAATAAAACCTTATCATTTGTACTTCCGAGGTAGAACCTTATCATTGAATACGTCAGAAGAAAAGTTTATTTATAACGTTTCTGATGGAGTTTTTTCTTTATTGAATCTTTTTCTTTTTAATAATCTTTTTCCTATTCTAGAATTGATGTCTTAACAGAAATAACACAATCATAGTTAAAAACGTAGAAAGCTCTATTTATAGGTGGCAATAGGCCACGTGTGCATTCTTGTGGAAAAGCACGCGAACTGGAAACTCGGCACAAGTGACTTCGCGACCTGTTAACTGCCCTATCAAACTAAACGAGATATTCTTGTTGCGCAAGCTACAGTATTCTCAATGACTTTGCAATGCCCTGATAATAATGTTCTATTATTATATGTATTCAAACTTCTTGCTAATACCTATCTCTCGGCCAACATAACTTTCCAGTATTAAGTTGAAGGATCGATCGTTCTCAAGGAACTTTCTTGACTTTTCAAAGAATCTCGAGCAAAAGGAAAGTTCTTTCCCCTTTCTGAAGATTGTTCTTTCTTGACAGAAAGACATATCTGGTTTGAATAAAACATTAAAAGTTAAAAATATTAAACAATTTAACTTTATATTATTTTATTTTTGTGTAGGAATAACATTATCGCCAGATGAACCTCAACCACGCATTACAACCCCAAATGCTGTAAAAAACCGGAAATGAAGTGATTTTAAAAAAATGTAGGAAATACAGCCCTTTGTAATGTCACATGTATAAACACCCCCCACCATTATCAGGAGAAAATTTATTCTTCAATTTCATTTGATATGCTAAGCATTCTCAACGAAAGAGTTGGGTTCTCAAGCTAAAAAATCGCATTTTTCAGAAAACAGTTGATTGTTTAACCCGTAAGGATGAATTTTCAACCAAGAAAGATAATGTTTTAATAAAGAGGCAAAATTTCTCACACAAAAACTTAATTTTAGGTCAAGCAATTAAATTTTCAAACAAAAAAAAAAAGAAAAGAATTAACGTCAACCGCAAAGAGTAACATTTTGAACCAAGTAGTCGAATATTCAAGACAAAATAATAAATATTTTAGAAAACACTTGAATTTTCGAGAAAGAACTTTTTTAGGGAAAAAAAAGAATTTTCAATGCAATAAAGACAAATTTTCAATCCAAGAAAATGAATTTTTAACAAATCAGTGTAACTTGGAACAAGAATCAATAAATTTTAACAAAATAGTTGCATTCTCAACAAAATAATTAAATTTTCAAACAATACGTGAATTTGTGAGTACATAGTAATATGTAAGAGCTACAAAAATGAATTTCCAAACAATTATTTCAACTTTTAAAAAGAATGAATTAATTATCAACCAAACAGTTATATTCACAATTAAATAGTTTAAGTTTAAAGTAAAAGGAACGAATTTTCAACAAAATAGATTGAATTTATTACCTAATAGGTGAATTTTCAATCTAAATGGCAAATTTGTTATTCAAAAAGTCGAATTTTTAAAAAAATTAGTTCATTTTTTAACAAAATAATTGCATTTTTCACAAAATAAGTAAATTAAAATAAAAATAGATTTCTAACAAAACACATGAGTTGGTAACTAAAATAATAAATTTTAAAAATGAAAAATTAATTTTTGATACAGAACTTCAACACCGTCAAAAGATTTCAATTTTAAACAAAAAACAGTTGAATTTAACCAAAAAATTTCCATTTTTCAACAGGTTGGTAAATTTTCTAAAAACATATGAATTTTAAAACAAATAGTTGAATTTCCTACGAAAATAATAGAATTTTTAGCCTAATATGGCGAATTTTCTATGAAACATTTGAACTTTTAACCCGAAAATAGAAATTTGGAACAAAGCAGTTCAACTTTCAACCAAGTAGTTAAATTCTTGATCAAGCATTTTAATTTTTTACTAAAATAGATAAACTTATTTAATAAATAATTCGTGAAAGCTTTCTGAATTCAAAATAATAATTACAACCCTAGAAACTTGTACCATTTAAAAATTGCTTGTTCTTTTATGAAGCTGCTTTCACAAATGGAAAATAACATTATAGGATCAGATTATCGTTTTTCTAACCCAATAATGAATCATAAATGAATTCGAAAAAATATTTCAAGTCAATTGATTTAAAAATCCAAAATACCTGTGGAAATGTAGAGTTTCCTCAGAAAACCCTGAAATTATCAGAAAAATTTTTTTCCACGATTTGATTCGATATCCTAGTACGATGCTATATAGTATAGTACGTGTAATTTTGATTACTAAAAAATGGTTTAATGAACGTCATGAGACTTGATGTCAAATACAAATATTAATACTGTTGAATAAGGCTGGCTTGATTAAATCATGCATAAATTACATGAACAAATCTTAATTTTTTGTCAGTCTTATCTTTTTCTAGAGAAAGATATTAAAGTAGCTTGAAATTAACGTTTAGGTCTTAACTTTGTCTTTGGAAAATGTGATTACGTCTTCTTTCGTAGAAACGAATTTTCACAGTCTCCTGTTGGGCGACTTTTTTAGGGTTACAATTGAGTGTTGCCGATTATTGAGTTAAGTGAAAGATTGAAATTGAAATTGATTGAGCGTCAATCGCAAGTCGAATCGTTCAGAGTACGTAGAGTTTAAATTCGTTTAGTTTCTTTCCACTAGGTAGAATGTATCTAAAGGAAATAAGGTTCAAGGCAGTCAGTCTGATTCAATCCAAACCTATTTGGCTTCCTGTACCACAATTTCTTTCTTGGGACTAGCGAACAATAAACCAAGCACTTCGATCTACCACTAATACAATCTTTCAGTACCTTTTAACAATATATTCTTACAGTGTAAGTTACAAAACTAGGACTTCACACTCTTTTCTCTATTCCACTTTTTTCCTCTTTTTAAACAAGTTCCTTTTTTCTCTTGTTTCCAAGAAACCTTCCAAGAAAATTTAACTTTTTTGTGTTAAAAATGAGTACCGTCAAACGTGGTAATTGGTAATTTTAAACATGTGGGATGAATTCGGACATCCCTAAATTGATATTTTACATTACTTGAGGTTGGTCGTTTTAACCAATATCTGGAACCAGCTAATGCTTGAACTAATTCTAGATTGTTGAAATAATTTTGAGTATCCTATCAATTCAGGGGTGTCCGAATTTACCCTACATGTCCGAAATTACAGCGCTTGACAGTATAAGAGAAGAAATACAATTAATCTTTTAAATAATTTGTAATCTTCTTTTATGTTTCTTTTTGATGATGAAAAACGTAACAAATGTTTGTGCCATGAAGCATGTCAGAAACATGCTAGAAAAGAAGTTTGCTCTGCCATTGACATTTAGGAGATTTAGGAGTCACTTATTATTCCACCCTCTTGGCTGATTTTGACTTTGCAATTCTTTCCGATAGAACCTGCTGATTTAAACATGCATTATTTACAAGTACTACAATATTGGGCGCGCAAAAAAAGCATTTGAGTGAAACAAGACGGAATCAATCACCTTTTACTTTTTTCAGTCCTTACTTATTTCTCATCAATCATTTTTTACTTCTCCTCTATTTTATTTAATTATTTTTGGTGACAAATTGTACTTTTATATTTTTAGTTCAGAATTCATGGTTTCTCGTAAAAAAATTATTTATTTTGTTAAAACTTTATCCATTTTTTCAAAAGATCGTACTTTTTGGGTGAAAATTTAATTTTTTTGTTGAAAAGCCGTCTTTTTGGGTTAAATCTTCAACTATTTTGGCAAAAAATTAATATTTTCCGGTTCAAAATGTAACTGCTTGGCTTGAGATTAAGATACTTTGTTAGAGGATAATTTATTTCATTGAAGATTCATCTCACTGGTTAAAAATTTAATTATTTAATTAAAACTTTCTTTTTTTTAAATAATCTTTTTATTAATTCAAAATTAAACTATTTTATTTTTTTATTGAAAATTGATAATTCTTTAATAAAAACATAACTATTTGCATGAAAATGCATGTGCTTCATTAAAATCTTGTTGTTGGTGTTGTTGAAATTTCAACTATTACATTTTTATTTCAGGATTTATCTCTTCTAGTTCAAAATTCCAGTAATTGCTTGGAAGCTGAACTACTTTATTGAAAATCATGATTCCTATTTGAGATTCATTTTTCGGGTAAAAATGTAATTATTTCGTTTAAATTATTTTCTTTTGCAGAAAATTAATTTTATCAATTACTGCAAATTTAACAATTTTACTTTCGACTAAAAATTGATCATTAACAATTAAAAATTCAACTATTTTTATGCAGATTCATGTATTTTGTAGGAAATGGGTTTTCTACTAGAAAACTAGTCTTCTTGGTAGAAGTATTACCTTTTAGATTGAAAATGCAACTGCTTTGATTTGAGAGTAAAATCGCTTGTAATTGAATATAAACTATTACATTTTTTGTTGAGAATTTATCTTTTTTAGTTCAAAGTTCATCTTTTTAGTTAAAAATTAAACTACTTGCTACAAAAATTTACAATTATGTTCAAAACAAATTTTTTTTGTTTGAAGATCCCATTTTTAATCGAAAATCCATTTCTTTGGTTAAAACCTCATTATTTTTGGTTAAAAGCAATTTTTTAAGCTTAAAATTCAACTAATTTATTTTATGGTAAGAACTTATACATTCTAGATGAATATTTATGTAGTTTATTCAACAACTTTGTTGGATAATGAACAATTTTGTTAAAAATTCTACTATTTTGATAACGTCATCTTTTTTTGTCGAAAATGAAACTGTTTTGTAAAAAATTTATTCTTTTGAATTAAAACTTCATCTTCTGTGCTAGAAAAGTAATTGTTTTTGTCTGTAAATTCATTCATGCAAAAAATGACCCTAAAAGAAACAAAATCTTGAGTCAGCTATTCAAAAATATGCAATCAGAGAAAATGTTTTTAAAAGTTTTAAACCGATAGCTGCTATATTGGACAAGTTAGGGGGCAGGAAATTCAAATTAGAACAAATTTTTAAATTTTTTAAAAATTATTTTGTGTGATAAAATTCAAGTACTGCCTCCGTTTTTTACCA
>JAUELO010000135.1:15117174-15131232 GCA_032357855.1 Amphibolips quercusostensackenii
GCACGTTGTTGGGAATGCGAAACAAGGCATCTAACGAGGTGTAAGGAGATCCCATGCCTCGGGCGAAATTCACGTCGAATGCAATTTATCCACTCGGATACGGATTATTCGTATCGTAATCGGCGCAGGAAAGAAGAAAAATACAATCGTCAAAAAAAATGCATTCTTATATAAGTACCGATCGCTATTTAGACGAACAAAGCAGAAATATCTTTATTTCATTATTCAGAATATTTCACTGAAAAAGATACACAAGCCAGAGAAAAATATTCCTATGCATACATATTCAAGAAAATAAACCTACAAAAGGTGAACATCCTATTTTCTGAATCACGCAGCATATTTGCATAACACCTCTATCGGAAAAACTATAACGTATAATAGGGATGATTCAACTTCAATAACTATCCGTTATACTTATCGGAATAAAGATAATTTTTTAGTGTCGATTTTATATCTCACTTCTCAGCTCTAACTAGCACTGGACAACTTATTCGCGCTACAAAATATAACGAGGAGGTATAAATTTAGCTAATAGGTACTTCTAGGATTCTTTAGCAGTTTTATTATAATAAGGAGTAGCGCCAGAAGTGTTGTTCAGTGCAAGAGGACAGCTGACAGTGCGCATTGAATATTTATGGACTGGGAAGTCTAGGTTACGTGATTTGGTTTTTAGGTAATATCGACATTTTACGAGGCAACACTTAACGACTCGCTCAAAGTCGTCAACCTGGCGCATACTCATCTGGAGTATAAACCATATTTCAAATAACTTCTGCGTAAGGTGTAGAATGAAAATGTCAAATGCAGATTTTCCTTTTCTTTGACATGCAAAAGGCGAATAAACCTTTTATATAAGAACAAGCCCTATTTCGAAATAGCAGATTAAAGCTTTTTACTCTGTTTATCCCATTATTTCGAAGAAAATCTTGTGAAAATAGTTGTTATTATCTCATCTATAATAACAATGTGAAATAAAGTTAATCTTTAAAAGGCAGTCAGGTTTTATCTTGAATGGGCTTCTTGGGTGTCTAAAACTTAGGTTTTCACCATTATTCAGACTAGTCACGCCCATTTTCCGTGATCAAGCTTCTTATCCACCTTCTTAGAAACGCCCATTTTTTACCACGCCTGTGATCAAAATTCTTTTTCACGCCGAATTTTGTGGAACACACACCTTAGCCACATCATGATTATAATAAATGATTAGGAATGGAAATGTCAAATCCAGATTTTCCCTTTCGTTGACATGTAAAAGGTGAACGGGCTTGCAGAAGCACTGTGAAAGGAGCAGTACAATGCTATATTTTTATACAAAACAATCACTATTTTGAAATAGGAAATCAAGCTTTCTTGCTCTCTATAACCTTATATTCTCAAAAAAATTCGATGAACATGTGTTTTTTCACTTAGTTATATAAAATAATAATATAAAATTAACTAGTTCTAGAAAGAATGTCAGGGTTTTCGTAATTGAGATTCTTAGGTGTGTAAGACTTAGGCTCTCACAAGAATTTAAAATAAACACGTCCACTTGCGTTAACTACGCCCCTTGTCTACAACCAAGGAAACGCCCATTTTTTGACGTCGCCTCTGAGAAACACTCTTTACCACTAAGATTTTCCTTGAACCTACCCCTTAGCGGCACGATAAACTCAAGGTTTGAAGTCCTTTTTTTTACCTGATTCTCTTTTTTCTCTTTTCTCCTTTTTCCCCTTTTAATTAACAAAATTTACTAAAATACATAAATTCGAGAATTTTAAAACAATTTTCTCTTGTTTCTCTTTTCCTCCCTGTTTTACAAGGTTAAGATTCTTTTTTTTTAATCATTAAAATACATTCAAAACATTAGAAAAAAATACGTTTTCAAAGAAAATTTCTTTAATGGAACAATGTAAAAATGTTTTTTAATTAACTTAATTGCTAATTTTGTAGATTTGAAGGACATAGTCATCAGCGAAAAAATCCATTACGATTCTATCGAGCAACCAGAATAAGCCAAAATAACTTTTTTTTAACTGTATAAATAATAGGCTTCACAGACGAAAATGCTCTATAAGCAAGTGAAATAAAAAGATTTTCCATAAAAATAGGTCATTTTCAATCAAATAGTTAAATTTTTTACCAAAAAAGTTCAATTTTCAACCGAAAAAGTACAATTCCTACAGAACACTTAAAGTTTCAACAAAGAAGTTGATTTTTAAACAAATTGTTCTTCTACTAAAGTAGTCGATTTTTCTATCGAAAAAGATAAATTCTAATCAAAAAATGTACTCAATAATATTTCTATCTAAAAATAAATTTTTTTTAGACTCAAAACTGTTCAATTATTTGAAAAGCGGTTTTTCAGTTCTATAATAAAATCCGCATGCACAGCAAATTAATTTTTGATCAAATAGTTGCGTTTTTGGTAAGAAAGATTAAATTTCTACTAAAATAGTTGCATTTCTAACCTAAGCAGGCGAATTTTGAATAAAATTGTTCAATTTTCTACAAAAAAGTTCAATTCTAATCGAGCATTTTCATAGTTGTTCTTTTAATTAAAAATTATTTTTATTTTGAATTTAGAATAACAAGTAATTGATTTTTAAACAAGAAAGAAGAATTTTTAACAAGATACTTAAATTTGTCAACCAAATAATTGAATTTCCAATTTAAAGAATGAATTCTTAACCTAACGTAGAACAATTAAAGTATTAATTTAAAATGTCGATCTTCAACTAAAATGAACGAAATGTCAAATAAAGATTTTAATTATCAAATAACAAGATGAATTTTCGACCAAAGACATGATTTTTCAAATAAATAATTTTTTAATGAAAAAGTTGAATTTTTATATAGAAAAGATCAAGAGAAAGTAGAATTTTCTAGCAGTCATTTTTATGTTTTTCAAATGATTTAATTGGATATTTCTTATATTGATACTTTGAAGAAAGAAGAGTTCTACACAGAAAAAAATACACAACAAGGCAATCGATGAAAATAAGAAATCAAAATTTATCTACTAGTAAACCTTATTTAAAAAAAGATAGACATAAGTGTTTTTTAATTATGTTTTTTATTCATATTTCAATCTTTAATCTTCTTTTTTACAATGCAGTTTTATCAGTAAAAAGTGCTGAAGTGTTCAACAAATTTTTCAAAACTAGCTGAAGAAAAATGGTTAAAACATTCAATTGACTAGAAAACTCGCTAAATAAAAGGCACTACTAATAGAGAGTACGTCGTTGAAGATTCACGAGATACCTATATTATATCAAAGTGTTTGCTAATAAATTGAACGCACTTAAAAAAAAACTTCCAAAGAAACTAAAAAAAACACTAAAAAACTTTTAAATATGTTCCTTTCTAAAACCAATAGCAACATTCCTTACTTCAATTTATTTTACCAGTTCCTTCAGCTGTAATTTTAAATGCATCTATGATTTTCGACCACGCCCTTTTTACACAAACTTTACAACGCTTTTTGTATTCACACTTAGCAACGCCTATTTTATTTAAACACGCCCATTTTACTTATAGTAAATGTACCACCCTATGTTGACCTGTAGTAATTTGTTTAAATAATGACTGCGGAATGTGTCAAATTAACGCTTATAAGATCCTGATATTCCACTTAATACATTTCGTTTAAAGTTGATGAGGGTGTGTTGTCGAATTGAGTTAATGGTAGATGGACACTAATAATTAATCTATTTATTGACTGGTAATTGTCTGCAATTAATATGCGCCAGTAAATACGGGTTTTTCGCTTTTTCAACTTACTGGCTTATCTTGCCTCGTTACTAAAAAGAAAGTTCCTCTACTTTGCATATACAAGTATGCAACTCAATAACGCTGCGTCTCTCGTCAGGTAGTATTCCCTAATTTTTCTTTATCACTTTCTTCAGCTGAACTTTGACCGCTTCTATGTTTCTTGAGCACGCCATTTGTACACGTACTTGGCTACGTCCTATGTATACACACTTAACTACGCATATTTTATGAAACCACGCCTATTTTACTTATAATAAATATAGTATTCTAGGGTTTTGACCACACTGATGTTTCTTGACCATGCCCTTTGTACACACACTTTACCACGCACTTTGTACACTCATTCCGACACGCCTATTTCATTTGTTCACACCAATTTTTTTTTCCCATGCCCTTTGTACACACGTTTGACCACGCCCTCTTAACACTAATTTGGACATGCCTATTTTATTTGACCACGCCTATTTTACTCGTAATAAGTATGCTATTCTATGTTTAATATTAGCGATTCGTTTAAATAATGCTCTCGGTATATGTCAAATATATGCTTACAAGATCATGATGTTCCACTTCTTGCATTTTGTTCGAAGAGGTTGAGTGTATCGTCGCATGGTGTAGGTAAATGGTAGTTCGAGACTAATAAATACTCTATTTATTGACTGTGTAATTGTCTGTAATTAACATGCGCGAGTAGATACGGACCTTTCGTTTTCTTACCTTACTGGCTTTTCGTGCCTCGTTACCAAAGAGCAAGTGCCTCTGCTTTGCATATATGCGTCTTAATACCGCTACGTCACTCCGCGAGTAGTATTTCCCAATCACACATCAGTACATTTTGAGATCACGTTTAGAATTCTTGGTGGTTCGTTAAACTTAGGAAGGAAGGTAAGATCTTTCGAAAACATGTTCTCTCCAAATTTTATATCAGTCTCAGGCCCGCTGTAGCTCATGGAAAACCTGGAAATTAGGAAGAATGAAAAGGGTTTCATTGTTCGGGAAAATTTCGGGGAAAATAGGGGATTTTAAAAAAATTATTGCAAAAGTCAGGAAATTTTTATAAAAGGGACTTTAAATTACTGTCTAGGCCAACAAATTACACCTTATTACATTTTAGTTTGAAACTTTTGTTATTTCTGTTCATAAAAAATTTTATTTTGAAAATCTTACAACTTTCAGATTCTAATCTTTGATTTTAAATGGACAGAAAAAATGAAAAATTCGTCAAAGAAAGATAACAAAATTTTGAAAATGAAATTTTGCCTCTAGCATGATCTAACATTTTTGTTAGTAATTAATTTTCCTTTTTTCACAAAATAAATTAATGTACAATTAAATAGTTTAATTTTCATTGGGAAAGAATCCAAAAAAAGTAGGGTTTTTTATAGTTACAAATGCTATAATTTGCTTGAAAATTGACTAAGTTTGTTTAAAATTAATTATTTTTCGTTAAAAATTCATCTTTTTTTTTTAAAAATTTCACTATTTGGGTAAAAAATCATTATTTTGTTAAAGATTTGTCCTTTTAGTCTGAAAATTCATCGGGTTTAGAAGTTATTTTCTTCTTCATAGATTCATCACAGTGTGACTGTTCGGTTGAAATTAACTTCTTAGGTCAGAAATGAAAATGCTTTGTTTAAAATTCATCCTTTTTGGTCGAATTTCACTGTTTTTGCTTTAAAACTCAAATATTTTTTGCCTAAAATATCAGCTATTACATTACTCTTCAATTAGGGTTAAACCACTTTGTTTACGAATCATTATTTATTTGAAAATTTATATCTTTTGTTGAAAACTGTTTTTTTTTCGTTGTCAAGAGGTAATTTCCTTAACTGAAAATTAAACTATTACTGTGAGAGATTCATCATTTCAGTCAAAAATTTATATCTTTGGTTGTAAGTTTGATTATCATCTTGAAAATAGATTTTTTCAGAGTGAAAATGTAGCTATGTGGGTAAAATTTAAAATAATTCTGTAAAAATGTATTTTTTCCGTTAAAGCTTTGCTCGGTAGGACTGAAAAATCCAGGAGAAAAAATTCCTGACTATAAGATCCTGGAATTAGAGGATTTACAAATAATAAAATTTTTGAGTGATGAAGTTATCTAATTGGAAAATTCCCGAATTATAAAATCCACGAATTAGAAAATTCCAGAACAGCTTATATTGTTACCAAATTGAGAAATTCCTGAATAATAAAATTTGCGACAGCTTATAATATTAGCGAATTAAAAAGTTTTTGGATCTATACAACTGAAAAATTTTTTTATAAATAGTATTTATTAAATTAATATAATGATTTTTTACAAATACAATAATCAAATATTATTATAAAAGAACTTATTCCTAAGTTCAAAATTTCTAAAATTAATGTCCGAATTTAAAATAACAGTAATTTAAGAAAATATATTTTTGCATACAATATTTTATCAATTATTATTGCTTCAAATTCAAACAATAATTTTAGAATTTTAAACCATTAAAATAATTATTTACAAAAATATTTGTTTGCTGTGTTTTTAATAAATAAATAAAATTTATATTGAAAATTTTTAATTGTCTGGAAATTTATTATACGGCAATTTTCTGATTCGGTAATATTATAAACTTTTCGGAAATCGCATTATTTGAGAAGTTTCCAATTCAGGAATTTTATCATTCCGGAATATGATGATTAAAAAATTTTTCATTTCGGATATTATATTATTCGACAATTTTATTATTTAGAATTGTCCCTACTCGGGAATCTCACAGTTGTTTTTTGTTATTGCTTTAAGATAAATTTTCTAACAGGTAATGTAACTTTTACATTCTTTATTGAAAATTTATCTTTTTCAATTAAAAATTCGTCTTCTCTGGTAGAAAACTAATCTTATTTGCTTGAAATTTACCTCAAAATTTATTTTTTTCTTAGTAAAAATTCAATTGTTTTGTTAAAAATAATTTTTTTTTGTAAGTCTACAGTTTTACAGAAAATTCGCTTTTTTGCTTGACAGTTTAACAATTTGGATAAACCCTTTTTCCATTGGTAAGTCCTTGTCGTTAAAAAGTCACCTTTGTGGCTAGGAAGTTTACAATTCTCAATAAAAATTCACCTCTTTTATTTTGAACTGAAAAATTTCAATAAACAATGTTTTTTTCGTTTAAATAAATATTTCAACTAAAAATGTAGCTTTTCCTTTTTTGGTTGAAAACTTATCTCTTCTAGATGAATATTCAACTATTTATCTAAATATCAATGTATTTTGTTGAAAATTCGTCATTTTTAGTACAAATTATTTTTCTGCGTTGAAAGTTTATCTTTTTGGTTTCAAATTTTATGCCTTTTGGTCAAAATTTCATATTTTTTGGCTTAAATATTAACTATTGAATTTTTGGTTAAGAATTATTTATTTAGATTGACAATTCGTCTTTTCGGTTCTAAAACACATCTTTTTTTGTTAAAATTGTATATTTTTTGGTAAATATATTAACTATTACCTTTTTTGTTGAGAATTCATCTTTGCAGATTGAAAATTCAACCATTTTCTCAAAAATTTAACCATTGTCTTAAAATTTATATATTTTTCTGAATATTAAAATTTTTTAAAAAATTTTATTATTTTTTAAAAAACTGAAAAGTTGAAAATTCAATGAAAGTCTTTGAATTTGAATAATTATTTTGAATTTATTTATAATTGTCAGAAGAAATAAGATAATAATAAATAAAATTCAAAAGAATTTTGTTAAAAATTCGTTTTTTTGTCCTTTTATATTAAAAATTCATCTTTTACGGTAGGAAAGTCATATTTTTCTGTTGAAATAAATAAATCAATTTAAAGTTCTTTAATTTTGATCATAAATTGTATGGTTTTCTTTAATTTATAAAAGATCCTATGTTAAAAATGTTACAAAATCAAAGTGCTCGTATTTGAATACTAGCCGTCAGGTAAAATGAAAAATTGGTCAGACAAGAGTCTGTAAATTTTGTAAATAAGGTTTCTTAGCCATTTTTACACTTCTTACCATGAGAAACAATTAACTTATTCCAATATGCATTGTGCATCTTAGAGATAAATCTTTCCAGACGAGAAAACATTTCAAGATTCAGAATTACCTATCTCTGTCCCCAGAGTCTGAATCCACTCGACAAGTAATATCGCAGCGATATAACCTGAAGATTTGCGGTGCAGATTTTGATTTAAGCTTTTGAGTAGCAGATCAGATAGTTAAGAAGAAGATAAGCAGAATAAAAAGAAGGATTTTTCAAGAAGTTTTCAATCCTCTCTGGATCAAGCACTAGTAAGTAGGATGATTTCCCTCCATTGCAGAGATAAGAAACCAGTTTCTCATCACAACATTTCTTGTTTCTTAAAACGGATAACGTATTTACTCTCGAGTGAATACTAAGAGAAACCCTGTCAGGATAAAATAAAACAATTTTCAATCGAAATAGTCCTGTTCAGTAAAACCTTTTTTTTCAAAATTGATTTCTGATAAGGGTCACTTCAAAAACTGCATCACGATATTTAAAAACTTTTACCACCCCTCGCCTTCTTCATCAATGATCATCACACAAAGGTTGAACTCTCCTGGGTGACGTCACAAGTAGAATCTTCCCCCACCATTTAAATAAAATCAAGGTTAAGGTAACGCATTGAATTAAATATGAAACGCTTAAGATTTGAAGTCGTAATATATTGCCTCCTGAAATAAATTAGTTGAAATTTCACCATAAAATATTTTTTACCAAAAAGATAATGTTTCAACGAAAAACTTGAGTGGTCAAGATAAAAAACCGGATCTTTTAGAACAAACAGTTAATTTTTACACACGGGGAGATGCATTTTCAAAGAAGAAAATTATTTTTTAACCAAATAGTTGAATTTTTAAGCTACAAAGACGCATTTTAAACTTACAAAGACGAATTTAGAACAAAATAATCAAGTTTTCAAAAAAAAATTAACTTTGACTACAAATAGTTGCAATTTTAGGCAAATAGTCGAAGAAGAAAGGTGAATTTTCAACAAAAAAATTTTTCTAGTGAAAAGATTAATTTTAAGTTCAGAAGGACGAATTTTCCATCTGAAAAGACTACTTTTCACAAAAGCCGTAACATTTTCGAATAGAACAAGACTTTTTGAAAAATTGTTGGATTTACAACCTAAAAAGATGAATTTCCAACAAATTAGTTGCATTACAAAAAAAAATAATTGCTAAGCAAACAAGAAATAAAAAGGCGAATGTTCGACAAAACAGTTAAATTTTCACCCAAAGAGTTAATTTTAACAAAATAATTAAATTTCTAACCCAAAATTTAAATTTTCAATACAAAAAAAAAGAATAATTCTCTACAGAAAATATAAAAGCTGATATTTCAAACAAAAAAAAGTTCTCTAACTTTAAATCAGAAACAGTCAAAGTAAACAAAAAAACATGAATTAGCTCCAAAAAAAGTAATAGGTGATATTTCAACCAAAAAAATTAATGTTTATAGAAGCAGTTGGATTTGAATAAACCAGACGAATTTTCAACAAAATAGTTAAATTCTTAACGAACACAGAATAACTTTTAACCAAGTAGTTGCACCCTTAATCAGAGAACATCAAATTTCCACCAAAAGCGATTAGCTTTCAACTAAGAAAGATTATTCATTCAAGTGAGGAGAAAAATGTCGACGAAATTGTTCAATTCTCAAGCCAAATGGCGAATTATCTACAACACAGTTGAACTTTCTAACCGAAAATATAAAGCTTGTACAAAGAAGTCCATGTTAAACCAAAATGATACAATCAAAAAGACAAATTTTTAACATAATAGTAGAATTTTTAAGACAAAATAAATCATTTTCTGCCTAACAGTTGTATTTGCAACCTGAAAATGCAAGTTTTCAAAAAAAAGTTAATTTTTAACCAAAGAACTCAATTTCAGACTTGTTCACAAAAATTAAAATAAGTTAAATTTTTAGTTCTAAAAATGTATTTTCAACAACAAGAGAAAAACAATTTTATACAAAATAGTTAAATTTTTAAGCAAATATATGGATTATCAGCTAAAAAATAAATTTTTAATAAAGTAGTCCAACTTTCTAATGAGTAGCACAATTCACAAGCAGGATTATTTTTCTACCAAAATAGACTAATTTACAACAAAATATATCAACTTCTTACAAATACAGTTGAAGTTTGGACTAAAAACGAACAATTCTCAACCAGAAACGGAGTACAATGAATGTTCAATAAGGTAGTGTAACTTTCAACTAAGTAGTTGAATCTTCAACAAAAAAAAAGCATTTTCAATTAAAAACGCTCCAATTTGAGCCATTATTAACTAAAAAGGGTTTCCATGAATTTTCAATTTAGAAAATTAAAATCTGAATAAAAAACACGGAGTTTTTAACGAAAGAGTATAATCTTTAACCAAATAGTCGAAGTTTTAACCAAAACAGATTAATTCTGAACCAGCAATATAATAGTAGAACTTTCAGTTAAAAAGAAGTAACTTTCAACGAAGAATATTTGGATTTTCTTATTTGGTTCTATTAATGTCGTTTGCATTTAAGTGAAAAAACAAGAAAAGGGAAAATTTCTTAAAAACAAAGGAAAAAGGGGAAATCGTTTAAAAAGAGGAGAAAAGTATAATAGGGGGAAGAGTGTGAAGTTCGTATTAAGATGTTTTACTTATAAAATAAAATCACTAGTTTTAATTTTTCAAGCATTTCAAGAAATTTTTATAAACGTTTAGATTTTACACGCATGATGTCCCATTCTGCGTTGACCCTTTCTGACCCCTTTAAGTCGCAAATCTTTTACAAAACATGTGCCCCTCATAGCAGTGTGACGCAGTTTTTGAACGGCCTCTTATGTGAATTAGGCAGAAAATTATCAAGAGCTTGCAGGTATAGACTATCGAATTGACCTGTTGTCACTTTTCATTAGGATAGTATCTTTGGACGAGCACGATTGGATTGACGATGAGTAAGCAAGCTAGCAAACAAGCAAATACTGCGGGTAAGTAAAGGGTGGAATAAGTTCAATAAATTTTTAATGACTTAAATTGGACATGAAATTAGCATATTTTTGTAGTTTTCGCTTGTCGAAGTAACATATTGTCACTTTGGATTAGCATAGCAACTTTCGACGAGCGCGATTAGATCGACAATGGATGAGCGAGCCAGCAAACAAACACACTGCAGGCTAGGCAAACAAGTGGCTAAGTATAAATAATTTCGGAAAATGTAAATGATGCATTAAATAAGAAAAAACTTGTGGGTATCGACTGTCGACTTTACCTGTTGTCGCTTTTGATTAGGACAGCATCCTTGAATGAGAACGATTGGTTCGACGATAAGTAAGCAAGCCAGAAAGCAAACAGGCACTGCAAGCTAAGTAGAGGGGCAAATAAGTTTAAATAATTTCCAATAATGCAAATCATGCAGAAAATTTTAAAAGCTTGCAATGATCGCCTGTCGAATCGTCCTGCTAGCACTTTTAATTAGGATAGCATCCTTGGACAAACACAATAAGTTTAACGATGAGTAAGCAAGCGAGCAATCGAACAGCCACTGGTGACTAAGTAAAGAGGTGGATGAGTTCAAATCATTTTTGATAATGTTATTTATGTAGAAAATAAAAAAAGGCTTTCAGGTAACGACTGTAATATTCACCTGTTGTCACTTTCGATTAGGATAGCATCCTCGGAGGAGCACGATCAAATCGACGATGAGTAAGCAAGCCAGCAATGAAACAGGCAATAGAGGCTAAGTAATTGGATGGATAATTTTAAATAATTTTTGATAATGTATATTATGCAGGAAATTAGAAAGAGTTTGTAGATATTGACTGTAGAATTTACCTGTTGTCACTTTCGATTAGGATAGCATCCTTCGACGAGCAAACAAACAGGCACTGGAAGCTGAGTAAAGGGGTTGAGTAGTTGGAATGAGTAAGTGGGATGGTGAGCAAGGAGGTAGAAATTGATGTCAGGCGTTTGCATTTATTATTAATACGTTCGCCAGCCTGTCACTGACTGAGTTTTCAGCTAGTGAGTTTCAGACTAGCTTTTCAACCCCTCGACCTCCCGTCGCCATCTTTACGTTCATCTAGACGTTTCCTCTTTCGCCCGTGTCTTTCCGCCTCTGCAACCCCCACGATCGATCGGATGGTTACTTAATTATTTACTCGACGACATTTGGCTTGGCGAGGCTGCCTGATGTCCGAGAGTTGCTATGTACTTTCCTCCTTATCGGTGGAATTGACATTTCAAGCAACTAAAAGCCCCGACTCAAGTCGCTTGTCACGTCCTTTTGTTTTTTATCCGGATTTGCTCGGGTGCACTCAGACCTTTCTAAAACAGAATGACTTTATCTCTTCACACTTTTATATTCACAACTGGATCCTAAGTGAAGCTGCACAGTGAATGCGGGTGGATCAATGTGATTCTGAAAATAGATCAAAATAATTTGCAAAGTTTTAATACAGATTTTTTGATTTTTATTTCATCAGCAAATTGCGTTTTAGAACTATGCTATTCTCAACTATTCTCACTATTCCAGCTAAAGATTTATCATTTTAGATCAGAAGTAATTTTCTAGTTGAAAATGCATCTATTCTTGGTTGAAAATTAATTTAATAAGTTGATTTAAAATGTTCCTGATAAGAATGTTTTAAAATATTAGGAATTTTAAAAAAGCAAAAAAAATTTTTTAATCCTTTCTTTTCCTATTTTGGGAAATCTTAAAATCTAAATAAATTGGTTTAGAATAACCTACAATATAGTGAAGTTTTTTTTTGTGACTTAAAATTCTTTTTTGATTGAAAATTTCACTATCATGTTAAAAATTCGCCTTGTTCATTTAAAAATTTGATCTCCTTTGATGTATTTTAACCTTCTTCGTTAAAAATGCAACCATTTGGTTAGAAATTAATTGTTTTTTTTTATCATTAAACTATTTTTTTGTGTTGAAAATAAATATCCTTGGTTGACAGTTAAAGTTTTTAAAACTACTACATTTTTTTGTTGAAAATCCTTATCTTTATTTATATCTCTCTATCTTTGGTGCAAAGTGAATTATTTTTGAGTAGAAAGTCTACCATTAGATTTTTAGTTGAGGATTTAGCTTTTTTGTTTGAAATTGTAAGTATTTGGTAAAAAATGTAAATATATTGTCAGTGAGTCAATATAAAACTATGTTGATCAAAAATTTAACTATTTTTTTTAAAGCTTAAATCCTTTGTTAAAAATTTATTTATTTTGTTCAAAACTCATAATTTGAGTTGAAAATGTATAACAATGGTTAAAAATTTAACTATTTTGTTAAAAATTTATATTTTTTATTGATGAATTCAACTATTTTGTTAAACATGTATCTGTTTTAGTTGAGAATTCAACTTTTTTTTTGAAGAGGGATCTTTTTTAGTGGAAAATTCAATTATTTGTTCAAAAATATAAGTCTTTAGTTAACAGTTAAAACCCTTTATTGAATTTTAATTTTTTGGTTGTAAGTTTAACTATTTTGTTGCAAATTCATTTTTTGTGGTTGTTACAAACTTTTTTACCTGTGAATTTTACTATTTCATTTTTTATGAAAATGAATCTTTTTCAGTGAAATATTCATGTATTTTGTTTAAGATTCGTCTTTTCGGCTAGAAAATCAATCTTATCTGTAAAAAAACTAAACTTTTTTGATGCTAATTTATTTTTTTTGGTAATTTTTTTTTATATATCTCTATCTTTAATGTAAGGTGGATTCTTTTTAGTTAAGAAGTCTACCATAAGATTTTTGGTAGAGAATTTATCCTTTTTGGTTGAAAATGTTAATATTTGGTAAAAAATGGAAATATGTTGACAGTAAGTCAATATAAAACTATGTTGACTGAAAATTTAATTTTTTGTTGAAAATTTACCTACCTTATAGAAGCTTAAAATCGTTTGTAAAGAATTTACTTTTTTTCAAGATTCATAATTTTAGTTGAAAATAAATCACCTTGGTTGAAAATTCAACTATTTCATTGAAAAGTGATACTTTTTATTTCAAAATCCATTTATTTTGCTGAAAATTCATCTCTTTTACCTGAGAATTTATCTTGCTTGGTTAAAAGGGGATTTTTTTAGTGGAAAATTCAACTATTTGTTCAAATAGTGATCTTCTTTAGTTCAAAATTCATATAATTTTCTGAAAATTTATCGTTATCTAGGACATTTTTTGTTGTTCCTAAAAAGTAGTTAATCTTTCAGAACTGCAAGTCAGTACTAGGTAAATCTATAGAAATACTTTTAGAAAGGAAAAACAATTTATTTCTTGTACTTGGTTCAATAATACTGGCCT
>JAUELO010000135.1:15189053-15199149 GCA_032357855.1 Amphibolips quercusostensackenii
ATCAAGCATGCTTTGACTGAAAAATAAATCATTTCTACATACACAACAGTCATTTTAACAGAAGATTCAATCGATATTGCCGACTGAATCAGTCACATGAAATAACTTATTGATAGTTACGGATTAGATCTATCAAAATGACTGATTTAATTCTTGAAAGTAACTCCTTATGGTTACATTATTCAAAATGACTGATAAATTCAATGACGTTACAGTTTAGATAATTTGACATTACTGATTCGGTCAGTAAACGCTAATGATTAGAATAATTCTTTTCTATTTGTAGAAGACAATTTTCTTGGTTCAAAATTGATCTTTGTCGTTGATAGCAACTGCTTTCATTGAAAATAGTTCTTTGAGAATTTATTTTTTTTGTCTAAAGGTTATCATTTCAGTTTAAAACCTATCTCTGTGGTTGCAAATTAAAAAATTTTGTTGAAAAATCGATGTTGAATATTGAAAATTGATTATTTCTAACTAGAAAATTCAACTAATTCAATTTTGTTTAAAGATTGATCCCTTTTTGGTTGCAAATTCAACTATTTGGGTGATATTTAAAGTATTTTTAGAAAAATTCGTTTTTATTCGTAAGAAATAAAATTTAATGAAAAATGTTGTCCCTCTTGTTACATTTACCTGCTTTTATTTAAAATTGAAATCGTTTTTTGTTGAAAGTTTCACTATTTCGTTGAAAGTTGAACTATTTTGTTAAAAATTCCTTCTTCTTTTCATTCAAGATTCATCATTTCATTTTCAAATGCATCTCTGGTTGAAAATTCAACTATTTTGTCAGTAATATAATTTTTGTTGTTGAAAATTACTTTTTTTAAATAAAAATTCAAGTAATCTTTTTTTATTCAAGAATTCAAGTTTATTTTGAACAATTCATCCTCTTTGTAGAACATTAACCTTTTTGGTTCAAAATTAATTCTTTTCGGTTGAAAATTCATCTACTTTTTTAAAAGTTAAACTTCTTTGTTAAAAATTCATTTTTTTGTTTAGAGATTCATAATTTCAGTTAGAAATTATTCCATTAAAAAAAATGAAACTATTTTTTGAAAATTGAACTATTTTATTTTTAAAAATTTTTTCGGGATAAAAATTTTACCACTCCATATTCAGTTAAAATTGGACCTTTTTCAGTTGCAAATTTAACAGACTGGATACTTTAAAATGACGCATTTCATCAATTAGTTAAATTGACTGATCTGAAAAGTCACTTTTTACTGATTTAAAAAGTGACTTTTTGATGATTTTTCAATCGTCGAATCTGCATTATTTGAATCAGTCAAAACTGACATCGAATAAGTCACTTTTGGCTGATTCAAGTTCAGAGTGTATGATTTTGAATAAATTTCGGGTTCCAATGGATCAACTTTGCTTTACTGTGCAGATGTGAATTTTAAATTTTTCTCAAATTTATCAACTCAATTTTCCGTGATCGAATAGTGAGACTTTTTGCGAGGAAGTGACTTTTTGAAGGGGAATATAGTGCCCGGATTTTGGGAAAGCATCTAAAATCTATCAGGAGGAGGAACCTAGTCTCAGAAACCCATTTCGAAAAGGCTTATGCAGCGCGTTTTGGATACGAGACCTTTACTCGGTAGTTCAATGGGGAGCCATTGTCGCGGGCTCCTAGAATGACCATAAATATTCCACACCTCATCTCTCTCAGCCGCATCCGCAACTCCGGTGGCTTTACTCCTGCAATATAAAAGCACGGTGATGTTCGTCTACCTCGTTCTCGCATCGTGGCAGTAAAAAATTTCATAAAATTCGCAACAGATCGCTATACCCCCTCATAAACGTATTATTATCTGAGCCCTATATTCTTCTTTCCAGTTCGCTAGATTTAAAACAAAAAAAAGTAAAATAACGGAAACGAGGGGACGCAAAATTTACAAGATAAAATGTGCATTTTTATTCCAGGATTTTGTATTCTCAGTGGGATAAAAATAATTCGGTAATAATTAATAACTATCAGTAAGCGTATGTAAATTTTTATTTCCTGAAATTGAAAATATAAACAATTCACGAATCCACCATTAAAAAAATTTTGTTGTATTAAGTTTCAACGATTTTTGATTTACTGATTAATTATTTAAATTTTAAATTTCAAAAATATATATAAAAAAGAACAATATCTCGATTGAAATTAAAATAAATGGAATTTGTATAATTTTTGAGTAAAAGCATATAAAATCCAGTATTTTTATTTTGAATCGAGGAATCTCGGAATAGAATCGTTTAAGATTAAAAATTGAAAAAAAAACTAAATTTCAAAACGTTAGAAGTTAAATATTTTCAGATTAAAATTTCAAAAATTAGATTGTTTAAAATTCAATGGAACTCAAATGGTATTATTCTTAATTCAAAACGTTAAAATTGAATAATTTAAAATTAAAAGCTGATGATCATAAATGATTTTAATTTCTTATTCTCATCAGAGCTACGTAATCTTTTTTCCTATCGGTTAGATATTAATTTTTTAAAAAGTGGCATAAGAGAAAGGAGAAGACGCAAAATTTATAAGATGGAATGTGCATATTTATTTAGCTTGTATAATATTGAAGTAGGAGCATATGAAATTGAGTAATCTTATTTTGAATTATGAAATCCCAAAATTCATTTATTTTAGATTAAACTATAAAAAACAAATTAATTTCTAAACGTTAAAAATTGCATATTTTTAGAACAGGATTTGAAAAATTACATTATGTAAGATCTAAAGGAACGAAAATGGTATTATTTATAATTAGAAGCATTCAAAATTTAATAATTTAAAATTGAAAACTTTTGATCTTCATCAATGTTTAATAATAATCATTATTATAAGTATTATCAGAGATATATAAGCTTTATTTTTGTATGTTAGATTAAAATTAAAAAAAGAAAAGTGAGAGAAAAGAGGGACCGCAAAATTTGCAGCTCGAAATGTGCATTTTTATTCCAGAATTTTGTATTTTCTTTTAAAGAAATTTATTCGGATTATTAATAACTAGCAGTATATATCTCTAAAATTTATTTCCTAACCTTATGAATATGAGCAATTTAAAACATCCATTATTAAACAAATTTTAAATATTAAGTTTAAGAATTTTGGAAACAATAACTGATTATTTGGAATTTAAATTTTTAAATAATATATTGAACAATTTTCAATTGAAAACATTCCAAAACAAACAATTAAAGTTCAGGTCAGATTTAGAAAAAAAAAATGATATTGCGAATAAAATAAAAATCAATTTAACTTGTATTATTTATAAATAAAAGCGCTTAAAAATACCAGTGTTTGAAGTTGAAAATTTAAAAACAAAACCTCGTAAAATTAAAAATTTTTAGATTAAATTGCTTAAAATTGGAAATTTTTCTCAAAAATTAGTTGCAATTGTATCATTACTTATTCTAAGCGTTTTGAAATATCTCATTTAATTTTTAATTGAGGAAACTCGGAATCAAACCATTTCCTTTTGAGAACGGGTGGGGCCGGCGCACAGTGGGGCAAAAAAGTACCCGTGAACAAAACAATTTTTAGCCTACAGCATTCATCCGACTTGAACTTATCTACATATATACATATATATATTTTTTTTCTATATAAAAGCTTTTTAAATTTTGAAAATATATGTTTAATTAGATTTTATTGTAAATTGTTAAGAAATTTGTTATTTAACAACAAACTTGAATTTTTTTGAACTTTTTCTAAGTTCTATTCATTTTAAGACATTCACATTAATAAAAAAAATCTTAAAACAGTGTCACAACTATACGGAAATAATTTACAGCTGTTTAGAATAATTGAAAAAATGCTACTTTGTTATAAACAAATTAATAAAGAAAAGTCATTTTTTGGAATTGTCAATGTTTAGCTCATTGAAATTAATAGATTTTGTATAAAATGTGAGAAAAAAACTGATGTTTCATTACCATTAATTAAGAAAAGATGCTTTTTTTAATCGTAATCAATTAGATTATAACATCCTCGTCTCATCAGTCACTTGTTTTAGTCCATGACTAGAAACCACTCTAGAAACCACCGAAAATTAAAAAAAATTCGAAATAAAAAAAAAAAATTTCAAAAGTCTGCAGGTAATAATTTTTTTAAATATATTTTGTTAGGGTGCGTTACCTATATTTTAATCGATCGATACCACATTCAGTAAACTTTATGGGGTTATTATAGTGTTGTTATATTTATAACTCAAGATTGTTGAAAAGATTTACACAGTTGGATCGTCCCTTCAGCGAGGTTCGATAACTACATGAGCGAATATGTCGATGTGTCCACCGATATGCTGATAATTAATTTTGAAGTTCATTTCGTACCTGCTGCAATGAAAAGCAAATAATTATCGTACATCTTAATAACTTTTATAATCAGGTCCTATCACGCAGGGTCTAAATAACACCTTTGCAAACTTCAATCGGAAATATAATTTATAGCCTTTATTGTTCGCACCATAGTGGGATTGATCTAAATCCCCAAGATAATTTCAACAGGTTCAATCACTGAGTATGAAAAAATAATTTTTAATTTGAGAATATTAAAATAATAGTAAATGTTTATTTAAAGAAATAGGAATGCAATTGGATAAGGGCCATAAATGAAATTTCAGAGAATGATCAAAAAAAGTTTTCTACGATAGGTTTTCATGCATACAATTTTGAGGAAATTATCAAAGCAAGTGTTTTATAAGTTTCCTCTATTATGTAAAAAACGTTAGAAAATAATTTTTCTAACTAAGAAGGGGCAAAAGGAAACGGCCTGTATCCAGTCTTCTTTCTTATAAATTTAAAAACTGCTTTTCTTCCAAAATGACGGAAATATAGTAAAGACTGTTTTGTGCCTGTCACATATGCGCAAATATGAATATTTTGAAATGCTTACCATTTTTCAAATTTAATAAGTACCAAAAATTAACTAAGAATTATAGAGGCATTTGGACAATTTTCACAGTGCTTCCAGGAGGTAAAAAACTTTTTTTTTCATTTTCTGTTCCACTTGTCATTCTTATAATTTCTTAATTTATTACTTAAACTGTTAGAAAGAAAATTTTGAAAATCCATCTTTATCCAGTTCTCATTCTCATGTATTCGTTTACCATTTTTATCCAGGATTCCAAAGTGTGCTTTTGAATTTGCAATGACAGAAACATAAAAGACAAACTGTTGTGAGCATCAATTTTTTCTACGTTCAGGAATTCGAGGTAGGAGAAAAAAGAAAAAATCGGCTTTTAAAAGCTTTTTTGCACCAGTTTCGCACTCTCATTCGCTTTAGGAAGAACGCCTCTTTGGTTGACGTTTCTCTTTGTTGGTAAGTGCGACTGAGTTTGCGCTTTGCGATTGTGTGGAGTAACCCAGGTTTCGTCTCTTGTCGTACTTTTTTTGCATCGTTTAAATTCTTCATCGACTAGCCAAAGAATGCTAACATACTCGCCTCTCTACGTAAATACGATACTAATTTTTTAAAATAATGATTCACAATAATGGACCATGCCTAATTTACTTGAAGTTCTTTCCTCAAATTTTGAATCATGAACCCGTCTTTATCAGGGTTCGTAAGTTTTGACACCCTATTTACCCTATCTTACGTCATTTTCCGACGCTGATATTTTAACAAATAAGATTTTTTTTCAAACAAAAGAAATGCATTTTCTACAAAATAAGATAACTTTTCATATCAAAGAAAGAAATATCAATAGAGAAAAAAACTATTTGTTTCGATTTTCAAACAAATGATTAAATTTTTAACCAAGAAGATTACTTCTTTACTTAAGAGAACAAAACCTCAACAAAATGCTAAACATTTTTACCAAATAGTTAACTTTTCAGCCAAGAAGATTTTTTCACCAAAAAGAGGAGTTTTCAACAAATCACGTAAATTGTCAACTATACATGAAATAGTTAAATTCAAAACAAAAATTTAATAACAATTTTGAAAAAATAATTTTGGCAGAAACAGTTGGATTTTTAGGCAAATAGTTGAATTTTCTAAAAAAACAGTTCAATTTTCATCCAACAATAGGAATTTTGAACAAAATGTAAATTTTCTACAAAAATAAATGTATATCCAACAAATTACAAACACATTTAACCAGATAATTATATTTTAAACCAAAAAATTTAATTTTCTACCCAAAAAAATGAGTTTTCAAAAAATTACATAAATTTTCAACCAAAATAAGAATACTTAAATTTTCATTAAATAAATAATTTAATTTCAATTTACAAAAACGAATTTTTACAAAAAAATGAATCTCCTAACAAATTGCTGAATTTTCAAGCCAAGAACAAAGCATTTTTTCAAAAGCAGTTGAATTTTCAAGCAGAAAATATGAATTTAAAAAAAAAAGTTACTTTTCTATCAAACCGTCGAATTCTCAAACAAATGGTTTAATTGACCGTTATAAAATAACCTTATAATCAATAAAAACAAATTTCGGTCGAATTAGATTAATTCTCAACTAAAAGTATGAATTTTCAATCTAAAAACGATGAATTACTCACAAAATAATTGAATTATCACCAAAAAAATTACTTTCTAACCAAGAAGTTAAATTTTCAACAAATAATGCAATAGTTGACATTTAAACCAAAAAAGATTTTAGTACAAAATTTAAAAAAGTTGAATATAACGAATCACACTACTTTCAGCATAATATTTGGCTCTTCAACAAAAACGAATTATTTTTCTGCAAAACAGTTAAATATTCAAACAGAAGATATAAATTTTTGATAAAAAGTCCCTTTTCAATTTGACGGTTGAATTTAAAACAAAATAGGAAAATTCTTCGGCAAAAAATTAACTTTTAATAAATAAAAACGAATTTTTAACAAAGTAGATCAATTTTCAACCAAAAATATGAATTTTCAATCCAAAAACGATCAGTTTTTTACAAAGCAATTAAATTCGCAACAAAAAAGTTATTTTTCAACCAGGAAGTTAAATTTTTAACAAAAAATGTAATAGTTGATATTTCAAGCAAAAAATATTTCAGTAGAAAATTTTGAAATGTTGAATTTAACGAATAGCACCATTTTCAGCATAATACTTGGCTTTTCAAGGAAAACAAATGAATTTCCAACCAAACAGTTGTATTTTTAACGAGAAAAATTGATTTTCTGTCTGAAAAATAACAATTTATAACTTATTTTCAATGATTTACTAACTAAAAATATAAATTTTTAACCAAAAATGCAGTAATTAAATTTTAATTAAAAAAATTAATTTTTAATGAGAAAAATAGCGAATTTTCAACAATATGGTTCGATTTTCATCCAAAGAAATTAATTTTTAACTAAAATTATGAATCTCCAACTAAAAACATAAGTTTTGGACAAACTAGTTTAATTTTCATACACAAAAATGTCCATTTTTGACAAAATAAGTTATTTTCAAGTGAAACAGATTAATGTTTAACTAACAAGTCTACCTAACGAGAAAGCAAAAACATAGAACTCTAAATAACTTTATTCAAAATTGTTGAAATTGTTAAAAATGTTTTTTAAAATTTGCTCTTAGTTTTCTTCCAAAATCAATTACAAATGATAATGGCTATGTTTACTTGATTTGAAAAATAATTTTAAAAAATGCTCTTTTTTCAACTTAACAAAAACTTTAGTACTTCTTTAAGTAAATTACAGATTTTAATTCTTTGTCAAAATAATTGCTTCTTTATTAGCGCCAAATTCAGAGATCTAAAATTTTTAGTTTAGCTATATAATACGTCTGCTTTAAATATTTATTTATTTGATTTATTAATAATATTACTCAGCGATGAAATGTAACTACCTTTTAACAAGTTACTGTAACTGGTTACTTTTTTTGTAACGATAGTGTTAACGAAATTACTTTTGTAAGTGACGCATTGGTAACTACTTACATTTTTTTCAGTAACAGTAGCTATAAAAACCGTTATATTTTACTTACTTTCGAAATATAGTTTTTTACGAAAAACAATCAATTTTATGGCTTTTTCAACTATCTATTACATTTTTCACTCAGAATTCATCTATTTGGATGCAAATTTCATTATTTGGTTGAAAATCAACTTCTTTTAATGAAAACTCTCCTTTACAGCTAAAATTTTCACAATTTGGTTTATTTTTTTCTCTCTATTAATTCTTTATAGATTTAATATTTTAATAACAATTATTTTTTTGGTTGAATATAACTGTTTTTTATTCAAAATTAAACTATTTTTTGGTTGAAGTATCAAATATTATATTTTCTGTTAAGGATTTATCTTTTTTCGTTAAAAATTAATTTTTTTAATTACAAATTTAACTATTTCATTTTTTGGTTAAAAATTGATCTCTTCGAGTTAAAAATTCATGTATTTTGTTAAAAATTCGTTTTTTTTTTAGTAAAAAATCATGATTTTTGAGTTGAGAAAAATTCGTGTACTTTGTTAAAAGTTCGTCTTTTTCGGTCAAAAATAATCTTCTTAATGGTTGAAAATTCACCTATTTTGTTGCAATTTCGTCTTTTTAGGTTAAGTTCAACTGTATCGAAGTCAAAATGAAAATTTTTTTTGGTTGACGATTACTACCTCTTCCGTTGAGAATTTATCATTTTTTGCTAAAAATGGAATCTTTTTTTTGTTTTTAAGATTCATCATTGTAGTTGCAAAATTACCTCTTGTTAACAAATTAACTATTTTGTAACCTTTTCTCGTGTTAGCATTCATTTTTTTTTTTAATGAAAATTTGACTATTCCATTTTTGATTAAAAATTTATATTATTTAGTTGAAGATTCGACTATCTCTATAAAAGACGTTGATGTTGACGACTAGCAATGTGGATTGCCGCCGAAATTGTTTTAAATTTTATATTAAAAAATGCTTCCGCCTGTCCAGGAGTGTTATTGAAAAATTAAAAATTAAAAACAAAAGAGATTTTTCTTTTAAACATAAGCAAAAAAATTTTGATTTATAAACATCAATACTCCGTTTTTTCAACTTTATCGTTTCGTATATACTACATAAGTAAAAACATGGTTATGTTTCTTTACATCTTTAAGTAATCTGTCAGCATCCGACATTATTTTTATGACAAGAAAAATTCAATTTTCATTTCTAGAATTAGACGTTCTTCATTAACTTTGTATTTTAACCTGATGAGGTCTGGCGTCGCTGGACGAAAGCTTGAAATTTTAATAAAGTTTTTTAAGAAAACTGATGACTAGTAGATCGAAAACTGTCAGAATATCCACAATCTACATTCAACTATTTCGTTGGATATTTCCTTTTTTTCATTTGAAAATTCATGTATTTTGTTAAAGATATGTATATATTAGTTGAAAACCTATTCTTTTTAGTTGAGAATTTACGTATTTCGTTGAAAATTCAACGTCTACTGAAAAATTTTCTGTCGTGCTTAGAATATTGCAAATCTTCTAGAAGTGAAAATCGTAACTAGGTAAATCGAAAGAAACACTTTTAGAAAGAGATAATTCATTTTTAACGCCAAAGAGATTTATAGACAAAAATAGTCAATCTGAAATTCTTCGTCCACACTGGAATTTAAAATTTTCTAAAATATATTTTGTTTTAGAAGTATTATGTAGGTCAAAAATAACCTACGACTTTCATGAAAAGGTGTAGAAACTATCACTTGAAAGTTATGAACAAAGTTTTGTAAAAATTAAATTTAGATATATATTTCTAAAATACAAAAGTAACTGAAAAAGTAACGATAATTATAACTAGTTACTTTTTTTGCAATGTAACGGTAAGTATAACTAGTTACTTTCAAAAAGTAACTTACCAATCACTGCTTTTACTTAAATTAACTGCTTTTGCAAAAACTTGCTTTAATAACTTTACCAATATTGTTACTTTGTTTTTAACAATATTTTTAGCTAAGCCAAGGATGAAAATCGCTAGCTTGGATATTTTTTTCATGTACATAATCAATTATTTTAGACATGCCAACCCCCCATGACAGCATAGTAAAATCGGGCAGCGGGAGTCTTTTTTACCTAATGAGTCCTAAACTGCGAAACATAAAAAATTTTAGATTTAGCACTTTTTTATGAGTTAACTTCATAAATATAAAAAGAAAAAAATTTTATATATATATATAGATAGGCTA
>JAUELO010000135.1:15292629-15302655 GCA_032357855.1 Amphibolips quercusostensackenii
TTACTTGCACCATGCACTCCTTTTCGAGCTCCGCGGCACACAATAAAGTCTGCTCTCACACATCAATTATTTTTCATTTGCTTGACAACTAACTAATTACTTTAACATTGCTAACTCCTGAAAAACAGTAATACTCTGTTCTATGTCCAGGACTCGGAATCAGTTTAGAAATTCAAAAAGATGTCGATTGTAGTATAAATTTGTTATTGCGATCCTGTAGATGAATTATTCAAAAGATAATTCGCAGAAAAATGGATAGTTTATGCTCAAAAAATTGCTAAACTTCCAATTTTTACGCATATTATTATTATTACTAGGTTCTTTTAACATCGCTTGAAAGTTCAAGCAAGGAAACCGACATTTAAAATAACCACGGAACATTTTTTTAATAAACTACTGGTTTTGAAAATCACTTCACCATAAATGTAGTAAGCATATCCTATCAGGAAAAGTGATTAAATTAATTTTAAGGCTTGTTATAATATCCCCTCGACATTGAAGCAATGAAATCGACATTTAAAAAAAAAAGTCAGATTTTTTTATGAAACTTTTGGTTTAGAAGTTACGTAAAAGTAAGTGCAGGAAACGCCTTCTACCAGGAAAAGTGTTTAAGTTTATTTTAAGGATTGTTTTAGCATCACTTCAAAATTTACACGAAGAAATTAACATTTTTTAACAATTAAAATCACGGGAGATTTTTTTTTAGACTCTACCGTGATTTCGCATTTTAAGGAATGTCAATTTCATCGCTTGAGTCTTTGAGGGATATTAAAACAACCTTCAAAATAAATTAAGACACTTTTCCGGTCAGGGGGCGCTTTTACGTGAATTTTAATTCCAGTGGTTTAATTAAAATATCTCCCGTGCTTTTTTTTGGAAATATCGGTTCTCTTTCTTGAACCTTAAATAAATGTTAAAAACACCCCCAAAAATGTAAAACTTAGAAGTTTGGCAATCATTTAAGTAGATATAAATTGGTCATTTTTCTGCTAATTTTCTTTCGAACTATGGATTAGCAGGTTTGATATTACGCAACAATTTTATACTTAGACACTTTGACAGAAAGACATTTCCTTTACACCTGGTGTGGGGTTCTTTTGTAAAATAATGTCAAAATAGTTTTCATAAAAGACACATAAGTCTTTTATAATTCCTTGAAATCCCGGAATTTCTTTAAAAATCCTATGAATTCCTTAAAACTGGTAAAATTCTTTGAAATCCCTTAAATCCATAACAATCCGTATGAATTCTTAGAATGACCTTAAAATCTTCAAGATATCGTTTATATTCTGGATACTTTTTAAAAAGCGTTTGAAATTTTCTAAGATCCTACAAAATGTTTTTAAATTCTATGATAATTTTTAAGTTACGCTAAATTTGTTAGAATCTTCACAAATACCTACAACTCTCTAAAATCCTTAAAAATCCCTCATAATTTATAAATTCCTTATATTTCAAGAATCCCTAGTCAGCTTACAATAATCGATTAGAATCCTGAAAGCATCTTAAAATCTTTAATGTAATTCAAAATTCTTTCAAAAATGATAAAATCCTTTAAAGGTTCTAAAATTCCTTAAAATCCCATCAAATCTAACAAAAATTCTTTAAATCTTTGATCTTTTCTAAAGCTCTTTAAAATATTCTCTGAAATTTATTAAAAACTTATGCATTGTTTTGGAATCTTCTAAACTCCTTGAAAAACTTTCACATTTTTTTGAATTCCTTAAAATCTATTAAAGTTTCTTACAACATATGGGATGTTTTAATTCATTTTTAAATTCTATGAATGGCTTAAACGTTGACAATTTTATGTAAATCCCCACAAATTAGGTAGAAACCTTGAAAATGTCTTCAAATCTACAGTTATCTTAGATACACTATCTTCTTTACAATCCTTTGAAAATTTAAAAATCTTTTAAATCTTGTGGATATTCCAGAAATCTTTCGAAATCCTCTACATTTAAAAATTTTTTCACATTACTTAAAAAATGCATACATTTTTGATACCCTCTGAGATCCCATAATTATGTATACGGAGAAATTCTTTGCAATCCATAGACATTTCTTATCATCCTATAAAATCTTTCAATTACTTTTAGAATCCTTTAGTGATTGATGAATACCGTAAAAATTGTTTTAAATTTTTTTAAATATACTACATTCTTTGAAATTCTCTGAAAGATTTCAAATCCCTTAAATACGGTTAAATTCCCAGAAATAATTTGGTGTCCCGTACAACATCTTGGAATCTTGAATACCTTTTTGAAATTCCTTAAAAAATGTTGAAATCTTTAAAAAACTCTAAGACCCCATAATTCCCATAAAATCCGTAGAAATCTCAAAGAGCTTCTTGAAATTGAATTCTATTTCGTTAACTTCCTGAAGTTTTTCAGAATTTCTATTAAAATTTTTTTAAGCTCTTAAAATTTTTTGGAATAAAAGCTATAAAAGCGTATAGGTCTGGTAAAATCCCTACCATTCTCTTAAGGTACTTTAAAAACTCGTGAATCATCGTGAAATTTCTAATATTTCTTATCATTTCTTTAAATATTTTGCAAATTTTTAAATCCTCTTAAATCAGAGTAACTTTTTTCAAATCATTAAAAATCTTTCGCAATATTTAAAAATTCTCTGAAATCCCTTAAAATCTTAATGAATAATATAGATGCTTTGAAAGCCTATGAAATCCTCACAAATCTTTCAAATCACCTTATACACACAAAAAACCTTGACATTTTTTGAAATGTTTGAAATCTCTTGCCATTTCAAAGAAATTCCTTGAAATCTCTCGAATACTCAGATTTTTGAGACGGTAAATTTATTATTGTAGCCAATCAGCGAAGGATTTTAAAAAATTTTATTTATTTATTGTTCAGATTGCTAGCAACGCTTTTTTACAAACTTAAAAAAAAAATAAAAAATAGTTACATTAGCGAGCAATTTAAGAAAACAAGAGTATTAGAGCCATCACTGACGTGAGTCCGAAACCTGTATATCTTTAACTTTAGATACCGGCTTTTCAAAGCAAGAAAAATTACGACAAGAGGTGAAATTAATCCAAAGAAAAAAGTTTGCCGAAGTAAAAAAGATAGAGTCAAGATTGGTAGTTTGATTAGACTTTGAATTAAAGTCTGCAAATACGATCATCTGTCACTATAGCTCGATTCCCCTGAAATTAAGAAGAAAACCACTTTAATTAAACCTGAGTGTTGCTTCTAGTAGAAAGGTGGAAAATTAACTACAGATCACTAAAAACGAGTACTCTCGCAAGCTATCTAAATATCTATTCCAGTATTTTTCTCGAAAGCGTAAAGATTTTTCATTTGAGGATTCAATGAAAGTCATTGAAGATTTTTTAAGTCAGGGACTTTAAATAACTGTCAAGGATAATAAATTTGAAATTTTTGTTACAAGATTGAAATTTTAATCTTTTAATATTAATGGTAAGAAAAAATGAAGAATTATTCGGGAAAGAGTAACGAAATTTTAAAAATGATGTTTCCAGCCACCCTGATATGAAATTTTTCTTAGTAATTTATTTGCCTCATATTTTTATTTTTATTTTTTTTTTCACTCAGTTATACTTTCTCCTAACGATTATATTTTTATTGACGAATTTTATTCCTTAGTTGCAAAATCAACAGTTTAGTAGAAACGTCCTCTTTTTGGCTTAAAAATTCTAATATTTTGGTAGAAAATTAACTTTTTTGATTAAAAATTCTTATTTTGGTGTTTAAAATTTAACAGAAGTATATCTTTTTTAATTCGTCTTTTGTTTTGAAATTTCATCTCTTATGGTCGAAATTAATTCTTTTTTGTTTAAAGATTACTTGATTGAGTGTTCAAGTATTTTGTTTAAAGAATCGCATTTTTTTCTTGCATTCGACTGTTTTTTTATTTAAAATTAAAGTCTTTTTAGGTCATAAATTCAATTACTTAACTAAGGATTGAACCATTTTATTAAACGATAATTTTGTTATTGAAGATTCAATATTTCAGTCGCAAATTTATCTCTTTCGTAGAAAATTCGTTTTTTCTTTTTTTTTCGAAAATTATTTTTGTAACTGAAAATGTTACTATTTCAGTTGAAGATTCATTTTTTATATTAAAAATTCCGCTCTTTAATTTAATTATTTAGACTTAAAATGTAACTTTATCAATTTTGGTTGAAAATTGATATTTCTTAGTTGAAAATTCAACTGTCTTGAAGCACATTCGTCTTGTTGGTTAAAATTTGGTATTTTATAGTGAAGAGTTAAACTGATTTGCTGAAAATCAATTTTTTTATTTGCGGATTCATCATTTCAGTTGAAAATCCATCTCTTTCTTTGAAAGTTAGACTCTGACGTTGAAAATCCGTTTTTTTCGTAGCAATTAACTTTGTGTTCTGAAAATTTATCTTTTTTAGTTGAAATTCATGTATAATATTAAAAATTTATTTTCTATGGTAAGGACATAATCTTCTTTGATCTAAATTTATCTTTGTATTTAATTGTTTAAAGTATTACCTATTTTGTTGAAAATGTAATTATTTTGTTCAAAATTTAAGTATTTTGTTAATTAATTATCTTTTTTCGTCTAATTTTCAACGGTTTTGTTAAAAAATCGTCTATTTTAATAGAAATGTCATCCTTTTGAATTAAAAGTTCATCCCTTCTGAATAGAAATTTTAGCTGTCTTTTAAAAAATGCAATTATTTGATTAAAAATACAACTGTTTTTGCTTGAAGTTTAATCTTTTTTGTATGAAAATCTGACCAATTGGTTAAAAATTCATCTTGGTAGGTTGAAGGTTCAGAAATTTTGTGAGAAATTCTACTGTTTTCAGAAAGTTTAATTCTTAAGTTAAGAAAAAAACTACTTTATTGAAAATTTTCTTCTTTGGTAAAAAATTAATATTACGGGTCGAAAATTCAACTGTTTGTAGGAAAGTCTTTTCTTGTGTTTAAAAATTAATCTGTTATATGAACTTAAAAATGAACTTCTTTATTCAAAATTCAGTTTTTTGGTTGCGATTCATCATTTTACAATAAGTTGAAAGTTCATCTCTTTAATTAAAAATTTGGCTATGTTGTTAAAAATTCGTTTTTGTTACTGGAAATTTGACCTTTTATTTTTGGATATTTTTGTGTATTTTTTTGTGTGGAAAATTCAACTGTTTTGTTGAAAATTCAACTATCTTCTAATAAAATAAATTATTTCGATAAATTTCTTGATTAGAGGCAAACCGATTGACCTATAATACTTATACACTTTATTGAAGATTAAGGAAGTTATGCTCATTTATAATATTTAAAATATCTGTTTTAAACAGAAAAACTTTTTTCATCAACGTAATTGAAATTTGATGCATTAATTGAAAAAACTTTGATAGTACATGTTCAAAGGAAATAATTCTGACAAATTTTGTAAAAAAAATCATAAAGCTGGGAAAGTGATAGAATGCGGCAGATCATCCTGCTGCCCTTTTCCATTTCGAAGAAGTACCATTTCAGATACAAAATTTAATTTATCGGATTTTTCATTGTATTTAAAATTTTGCTCAAATTCACAGAAATTTTTTAACTAAAAATTTAAGTATTCCATTTTTTGTTAAAAATTTATTTTTTCCAATTGACAAATTATCTACTTAGCTAAGAATTCAACCCCTTTAATGAAAATATATTAATTTTTTTTTGTTTAAAATTTATTCTTTAACTAAGAATGTAACTTTCATTTTTGGTAAAAATTAATATTTTTTAATTGAAACTTTTTTTTTGGTAGAGAATTATTCTTCTTGATTGAAAGTTCAATTACCTTCTTAATAATTCATTTTTCTGTTGTTGAAGATTTACTATTTTTGTCGAAAATTAATTTCTTAGGTTAAACATTATACTTTTTGGTTGGAAATTCGGCTTATGATAAAAAATTAATATTGGCGTAATGAAAATTTTACTGTTCCGTAACAAATTCACGTTTTTGGTTTAAACTTGGTATTTTATAGTTAATTTATATTTAAACTAATTTGTAAAAAATTAATTCCTTTGTTTGCAGATTCATCATTACTGTTAAAAATTCATCTTCTTCGTTTAAAATTGAACTATAATGTTGAAAATTTGTTTTTTTGTTAAAAATTAACTTTTTCTGAAAATTTGACATTGACATTTTATATTAAAAGTATATCTTATTTCAGTTTAAAATTCCACTATTTTGTTGAAAATTTGATCATTTTTGTTACATTTAAATATGTAGTTGAAAATTCAACTATTTTGTTAAAAATTTATTTGTTTTTTGTTGTTAAAATATCAACTATTATATTTTTTAGTAATTGGTGAAACATTCAACTATTTTGTCGAAAATTTAAGTAATCTGTGGAAAATTCAAGTATTTTGTTAAGTAATCATCTTTTTTAATCGAAGATTCAAATGCTTCTTTGAAAATTCGTCTATTTTGACCGAAAGTTTGTACTTTTTGACAGAAAATTTAACTGTATTTTAAAAAGTGCAATTATTTAGCCGGAAATTTAAATGTTTTTGGTGTAAGTTGAAAATTTATCATATGAAAATTCAACTATTTGGTTGCAAATTCATCTTTTTCGGTTGAAGATTTAGCAATGTTGTAAAAATTTACTTATTTTTAAAAATGTTTATTATTTGATTAAAAACTAAATTATTTTGTTTAAAATTTGCTCGTTTGTGGAAAATTAATATTTGCGGGTCGAAAATTCGATTTTTGTGTGGAAAACTCGTCTTTTTGGTTAAAAATTAATCTGTCATATGCAACTAAAAGTTGTAGTACTTTGTTAAAAATTCTTTGTGGGTTGATTTAGAACCAATCTATTCAGATTAAAAAAAAATTTAACTGTCTTCTGAAAAATGCAATTATTTGGTTAAAAATTCAACTGTGTTTGGCTAAATCTAAATATTTTTTGTTTAAATATTCGTCCATCGTTTATTGTATTATTATTATTTTTCTTTTAAGAAAATCTTACACATTACACAAATTACCAACACATTATTATTAATATTATTATTATATCAATAAATCCTTGGCTTAAATTTTTTCTTTGTAGGTTAAAAATTCAACCATTTTATTGAAAATTAAATTGTTTGATTAAAAAGTGACCTTTTTGATCGAAAATTCAACTGTTACTGTTGAAAATTCGTATTTTATGGTGGTAAAGTCATCTTATTTGATTGAAATAAATAAAAATAAATTCCTATCATAAAAGATTTTATCTAAAAACCGATGCAAGATTAAAATTCTGTTCCTAGAAAAGTAATAGTCCGGACTTTCAAGGAACGTGATGGGGTTTGAGAGTTTAGACTAATCTGAGGAAGCATAGAATAGTTTAGAAGTCCGATTACTGAAACAAGACACCTAACATGACACTTTTCTCTGATAAATGTTGTCATCGCGCGCGAGCAATTAGTCACGCCTCGTGCGTTTTTGTTGCTCCCATATAACATGGCCATGAGCGTATGTCGCGTGCGCATTCGACAACACTACTTAGCCCTACCGTCTGATTTAATACAGAGCACATGTCATTCATTTACTCGCAAGTTGACTCTCCCCCAACTCTATTTTCGTCATGACAAATATTTTCTTGGATTCAAAATTTTTTTCTTATTTTTAATTCTAAAAGCTCGGTCCTATTCCAATTTCCATTAGAATAATTATTTTTCTAAGGGCAATGTGGTTTAAGGGTCGTCCACAAAATAGACAAGACAATTTTTGATAAACAATAATAGTTAATCGAAATATAATACAATTTAAAGAAAAATCCAGCAGAAATTCGATCTGTTCACGTAAAAGTATTGCATTTTAAAACAAATAGTTGTTTTTTTATCCAAACAGATTAATTTGATACCAAAAAATCAATTTTCTACCAAAAAGGATGACTTTTTAAAAAAATATTAAGTTTTCAAAGAAAGAGATGAATGTTCAACCAAAATAATACATTTTAAGCAAAAAAGATTAAATTAATACCAAAAGAGATGCATTCTCAATCAAAAAAGGCTAATTTTTAACAAAAGAGTTTTATTCACAGCCAAGATAAGAACAAATTTCTACCAAATTGTAGAATTTTTCAGCCAAAAGACGAATGTTATAAAAAAAAAATCATTTTGCACCAAGTAGTTAAATTTTCACCGCAAAGAATAACTTTTTAGCAAGATTGTTGAATTCTAAACTAAACAATTATATTTTCAACCTGATAATAAAAATTTGGACTAAAAAGTATAAATTCTCAACCCAGAAGACTAATTTTGTACCAAAAAAATGAATTTTGAACAAAATACAGGAATTTTTAACTAAAAAAGATATAAGTTTTCAGCCAAGAATAGAATAGTTATAATTTCAGTCCAAAAAATTAATTTCAACAAAAAACAACGAAATTTGAAAAAAATACATAAAATTTTCAACTTAATAGTTAACTTTTTTCCAAAGAAGAAAAGCTTTAAAGTAAAGTTGTTGAATTTTCAACAAAATAATTATATTTTTAACCAAATAATAAATTTTTTGACCAAAAAAGATCATTTCGAAACCGAGAAGATTAATTTTCTACAAAAACTTAATCTTCAACAAAATACAAAATTTTTCAACTGAAAAGGATTAACTTTTAAACAAAAATAAAAAAGTTACATTTCCGAAAAAAATCTAACTTCAAGCGAAAAAGACGAATTTTCAACAAGAGCTGAGTTGAATCTTAAAAATATATATATATATATATATATATATAATTTTTAACCCAACAGTTGTATTTTGACCAGAAAGTATTGAATTTATACCAGAAGAGACAATTTTTGAAACCAAAAAGGCGAATTTTAATCAGAATAGTTGAATTCTCAACAAAACAATTAAATTTTTAACTATAAAGAAACATTAAAGTCCATTTCAAATACTTTCAAAATATCAGGTTAGAAAACTGAAAATCTTTTGGTTAAAAATTCAACTATTTAGGTAGAAAGCTCAACTATCTGATTGAGAATTAAGATATTTATTTTAAAGTTTGACTATTTGACAGAAAACTAACTGTTTTGTTGAAAAATCATATTTTTTGGTTGAAAACTGAAATATTTTGTATGAAATTAAACCATTTTGTTGAAAAATCTTCTTTTTTTTTTGGTTCAAAATTATTATTTTATCTGAAAGTTTAGCTGATTCATTTTTCTTTGAAATTCATCCTTTATTACTTGAAAGTATAATTATTTGGTAGAAAATTCATATATTTTGTTGAAAATTCCTTTATTTGGATGAAAATGAATGGAGTCTGTTCAAAATTCAACTGTTTTGTTTTTTTATGACCACTTTTAGTAGACACTATTTTTTAATGGAAAATTCCAATACTTTGTTGAAAATACAATATAGTTAACTTAAACTCTTAAGAATTCAAAGCGTCTCATATTGAATTTAATATGGTATCTACATTAATGTTATTTAAAGAATTTATTTTCTGGTAATATTGCCTGATTTTCGTGAAAACCCAACCTATTTCCCTTGTTTTGAGAGCTTTTGGACTCTAAAGTTCTTGGTTAGAAAATTAATATTATTTGTTAAAAATTCACCTTTTTTGTTGACAATTCAACTTTTTGTTTAAAAATTCGTCTGTTTTGTTAAAAAAATTGTTTAAACTCAATAATTGATCATTCTATTTTTGCTTTAACAAATATGTTTTTAGGTTGAAAATTCAACTATTGGGCTTAGATATCATCTTTCTTGATTGGAAATTCATCTATTTGGTTAAAGATTCAACTATTTTGGTTGAAAATTCTTTCTTTTTCGTTTAATTGAACTTGTTGTGAATTTGTCTCTTGGGTAGAAAAGTCATCTTTCTTGGTTGAAAATGAACATTTTTTGTTAAAAATTTAACTTTTGGGGGTAAAAATGTAAGTGTCTTCTAAAGAGTTTGTATATTTGGCTAAAAAATTGAACTGTTTTTGGTTGGTTTTAATCTTCTTTGTTTAAAAATTCGACCGTTTGGTTGAAAATGCTTATTTATAGGTTCAAAATTCAACTATTTTGATAAACTCATCTTTTTTTATCAAAA
>JAUELO010000135.1:15380734-15392591 GCA_032357855.1 Amphibolips quercusostensackenii
AAAAAGGGTCAAAGTTACTCACATTTCAAAAGAGAAAATGGATTCTAAAAACAAGAATTGAATAGTCATTACTCAGTCACTGAATATAGAGAGTCAATTTCACATTGAAGCTTGAAACATTAATTCAAAGCCTGGAAAAGAGAACAATTTACAAAATAAACAGTGTTTCAAATCGGAAACACAGCCTGTTTTTAATCCCCTTTAATTTTTCATTTCATTTATAAAATTTTAACGTCACTAAGCTTTTAATTAAAATATGACCCGCTTTATTTCTGCATAGACGGTTGTATATTTTGAATCCTCCTGTTTGAATATCAACCAATTCAAACTACTGCACTTTTAATAACGATTTACGATTCTTCAAACTCTATAATCAGCTAATTCATCACTGATAAAAATCAGCTCGAAACTGTAAATTGGATTCAATAATCATATTATTTGCAAATGTCGCGCAAATTTTAACGACGGAATGTATTAAAAAATGCAATAATGACGCGTTGAATATTGCTGCCGCGTCAGAGCGGCATTGACGAGAAATTAATTTCGCGTCATACTCTGATAAATTCAACGTGGATGAATTATTTATTTATCATGAAGAGGCTTCCTGGAGCCCGCGGATATTGCGAAACGCGGACACACTTGAATAACAGATACCCAATCGCCACCCTCTCTGGTAGAATTATTAAAATCCAAAACTACCCAGCATAGGATGTTGGATGTACAGGGCTCATGGACACAAATCTTGTATACATGCATGTGTATATGATATATGTATATTTATGCATGTGTATACAATACGTGTATATGTATGCACGTGTGTATGATATGTGTATATGCATGCATGTGTATATGTATGCATGTGTATATGATATGTGTACATGTAAGCATGTGTATATGATATATGTATATACCGGGTGGCCGCCGGGCAAAAAACAATAAAGCTGGATCATCATCTGGACGGCACTTTCCCTCTTTGGCTTGCCACTTGAGTCTACACTGGACCATACGCGATACGCTCTCCATTCAATTTAGATCCCACTCATGTACTCCATAGCGTCCAGCCGTACCTCACATTTATTTTATTTATTTACCGTAAGCCGATACCTTCGCTCACCTTACAGTTTTCTTTTCCCTCCCACTGAAATCTGCACAGAAGAGACATTTCAGCTTAATTGTTTACCTATCAAATGTCTGAGAGGGTGGCCGTAAGCTAGGGAAAACCTGGAAATCAAGCAGAAGCCAGGAAATTTAATTGTTCAAGAAAGTCAGGGAAATGTTAGAAATTTTGGAGAAAATCTTCAAAAAGTGAGGAAATTTCTATATGAGGCACTTCAAATAACTGTCAAGGATAATAAATTTGGCTTTTTGAATTTCAATTTGGAATTATTTTATTCCGTTTATTCAATAAAGATTATGTTAAAAATGACTGTTGATTAAAATTGTTAAATTTTCAGCCAAATAATACAATTTACAATCAAAATATGAACAATCGTCATAAGGAAGCAAGCACAAAAGATTCGCTAAGAAGAATATTATGTCAACGTGGCCACAAAACATCATTTTTACCATTTCTTAATACTGCTCTGACCAATTTTCCATTTTCCTTGACCTAAATTCTGGCCTTAGAATATCATTCGTCAGAAAAGATGAAAAATTTGTCCTGGAAAAGTCAGGAAATTTTAAAAAGGAAGTTTTGCTTGATTCCTTATTTATTATCTTGTTGCAAAGTCAACAATTTTGTTGAGAAGTCCTACTTTTTGGTTTAAACTTTCAACTAGCTTGTTGAAAATTCGTGTTTTTTGTTGAATTGGACTATTTTTTATTTAAAATAAAAGTTTGTATCGGTTGAAATATATACTACTACATCATTCGATAAGAATTAAACTTTTTTGGTTGAATATTTAACTAAATGGTAGAATGTTGAACCGCTATGTTAAGAAATCATTTTTTTTTAAATTCATCTCTTTTGTTAAAAATACTTTATCTTCAAATGGAAATTTGACTGTTTCAGTTGAAAATTGAAATTTATTTGACTTTTAAATTTTAATTAAACTTTTTTAAATAAATTTATTTTTACGAAAATTATTTTTCATTTTTTAAAATATATTTTGTTTCTTGAAAGTTTTTTTTTAAATTTATTTTTCATTTCAGATAAAAATTGTTGTAGGTTAAAATATATACTTATACATTATCCGTTGCGAATTCGCCTCTTTTCTTTGAAAACTCAAACTCTTGGTTGAAGGATAAAGAACTTTGTAAAAAAATAATTTTCTTGTTGATGACTAAATCTATATTTGTTGGATATTTATTTTTCTATTGGTAGATTGCACTCCTGTTTTGAGAGTTGAAGTACTTAGTTAGAAATGCACTTCTTTGGTTGAAATTTCATAATTTCATCTAAAAATTCATCACTTTAAGTGAAAATTAACTTTAGTTAAAAATTGGACTATTTTATTAAAAATTTTATTTTTTCAATTAAAAATTAATTCTTTTACTGAAAATTTAACTTTCTTATTTTTGGTTAAAAAATGTATCTTTTTAGTTGAAAATTAAACTATTTTTTGAAAATGCATGTAATTTTCATTGAAGTTTTGCTTTTGGTAGAAAATTATATTCTTGGTTTAAAATTGATATTTTTTGTTTAAAAATTTATCTGTTCGTAGAAATATCATCTTCTTTGGTTGGAATATGAATTATTACATTTTTCGTTTTGGATTCATCTTTGTAGGTTAAAAATTAAATTATTTGGTTATAAATTCAACAGTATTATAAAAAAATTGTCTTGTTTTTAGCTTGAAAACTCAACTATATTTTTGAAACTGCAACTGTTCTTAAATGTTTTTATCTTAATTATATAAAAAATTGACATTTGGTTGAAAGTTTATCTTTGTAGGTTGAAAATCCAAGTGTTTGGTTGTAAATAGAACTTCAGGTTGAAAATCGAACCATTTTTTTAAATTCCTCCTTTTTTGTTTAAAACATTAACTATTACAATAGAATTCCTAAAAATTTTTAATTTCATTATTTAAAAATTTAAAAATTATAAAATTTCTTTAAAAAAAAACAAGATTCCAACGACTAAATTTGGACAACCAACTTGATTCTAATTTAAATTTCTAAAATTTTAACTATTACAATTTTTATTGAAAATTAATTTTTTTGTTCAAAATTTATATTTTCTAGATTGAATTCAACTTTGTTTTCAAACAGTCAACTTGTTAGCTTGAAAATTAAAATATTCGTCTGAAAAAGCCACTATTGGTTGGAGTTTAATATTTTTTGTTTGAAAATTCGACTATTTGATTGAAAATTCTTCTTTGTAGGTAGAAAATTTGAGTTTTTGGTTGAAAATCATTCTCCTTTTCAAAATTTCAATGATTTTATTTAAAATTTAAGTGCTTCTTCAAAAAGTTATCTTTTTTGTTTGAAAATGCTACTGTTTTGTCAAATATTCATTTTTAATGGTAAATAAGTGATCATTTCGATTATTATAAATAACTGAATCATTTTTTAACTCAAAGTTGTTTTATGCTTTTAATAAAGAATTTTATGTTAAAGCTGTCACAAAATAAAAATTATGATCCTTGAATATCAATGGTCAGAGAAAATGAAAAATTGTTCAGGGAAAATTCAGAGAATTTTAAAAATAAAGTTTTGCAGCCACTCTGGTCTGATCTGACTTAAGTAATTTCAAATACAAAATAAAGTATTTTTATTAGGAAATAAGATGAAAGGACTTGAATTCATGACTGTCCGCCGAATAAATAACTATATACTTTATTTTTATTAACAACAATTTTCTCGTTTCGTACTGACTAGCAAGTCGCGACTCGCCCATACTTGACTAAACCTCAACTTTAACGAGAGGACGTAAATATTCTTTATTAGTGCTAAATTATACATTACGGCAACATTATCCAACCTTAAAGGAATTCAAGTTCATGTGCTCGAGGAGAATGCGGTGCAGGAGATCCCTTCTTCAAAGCTATACAAGATCACGACTGCGACTGGATTAGCGCGACCGCGAGATCACAGCCGGATAGAATATACTTAATTATATTGAATTTACCTAATTGGCAGCCAAGGCTATCGAGAAGCCTATCTCTGACTACGTCTCTATTCCAGAGCCACTGTGGCTCCCAAGGACCCACCACTGCACGGGGTAATCTCTGCAAGTTCGAATTGAAATCAGTCGGAGACATTACTGCACTGCAATCGCTTTCCAGCATCGAAGATCCACTCCTGAAATTTTGTTTGCCGCAGTTGTTCTTTCTGAAATCAACCATAGTTTGAAAAAAATTACTTTACACAATTTTTTAATCATCGGATTGAATGCAATAAAGATTTCTACTTCCGATTTCCAGATTTAAAAAATTTCAAAAGATTTCAAAGATTTGGTGAACGCGTGTACGCAAGATTTCTAGAGTGGTAAGCCCCTCTTTTTTTTAAATATTTAATAACATTTCTGAAAATTCTAGAGATTCAAAAACATGTTCAAACATTTCAAAGGATTTCAGGAGATTTAAAAATATTTAAAAATGTTTTTAGTGATTTCTAATGATTTAAAAAAAAATGTTACTTTTCAAGGGATATCTAAAGATTTCAAACCATTTGAAACGATTTCTAATGATTCTTATAGATTGTAAAAGATTTTCAAATGTTCCAAGGTCTTTCAAAAATCTCAAAATATTGTAAGTGGTTAGCCCCTGGGGTTTCAAAGCGTTTGGAAATAGTTCAAGTGAGTGAATATTTAAGAAAATTTCAATGATTTAAGAAATTTTTTAATATTTCAAAAAAATTTAAAATATTTCAAATATCGTACAATGATTTTAGATTTTCAGAAAGAAATTTTAAAATGTTTAAAGTGATTTCTGAAGATATGAAAATTTACAAACCATCGTAAGGGATTTTCGGAGATTTCAAATATTTAACATTCGTTTCATGAGATTTCAAAGATTTTTAAATATTTCAGGAGATTTTAAAAGATCACTGGAATTTCTAGAGATTTCACAAGATTCTTAAATCATTTTAAAGATCTTACAATATTTTTAATATTTTGAAAGATTACATAAAGGCTTGTAGAGCAAATTTTAAGGGTAGTTAGCCCCTTTGGTTTCAAAATAGTTTAAGGGATCTCCAGAGATTTCAAAATATATTAAGGTATTTATAGAGATTTAAAATCATTGGAAAAGCTCTAAAGATATTTGGAAAATCTCAAAACATTCTAAGATATTTTAAAAGATTACAAATAAGAAATGTATATTAGATTTCTAGAGTGGTTACTTTCTTATGCTTTAAAACATTTTAGAATATTTTAAAGGATTTTAAAGTATTTCTAGTATTATAAAAAATATGTACAAGGATTCTTAAAGATTTCCATACATTTTAAATCATTTCAAAGTATTTTAAAGATCGCACAATATTTCAAGAGGTTTCAAAAAATTATAAAGAAGACAATGTACATCAAATTTCAATAGTAGGTAGCCCCTCGTGTTTCAAAACACTTATGCAATATTTCAAAACATTTCAGAATTTTTTAAAACATTTCAGAGGCTTTTTAGAGATTTCAAAACAAATCATGGGATTTTTGAAGATTTCAAAATATTTTTAAACGTTAAAAAAATTCAAAGATCTCAAAATATTCGAGGAGATTTTAGAACATTAAAAAAAAGGCAATGCAAACCAGAAGTTAAGAGTGGCTACTCACTCGGGTTTGAAAACATTTGAAAGGCTTTTTAGAGATTGCAAAAATTTTTTTAACATTTTAAAGGATTTCTTGAAATTTTAAAATATTTAAAAACATTTGAAGGGAAATCACAAAATGTTTCAGGAGTAATTAGCTCCTCGGGGTTTAAAACATTTTGAAGAATTTCTACATATTTGAAAACATTTTAGCACATTTTAGGGAATTTCTGCAGTTTTAAAAATATTTCGGAACATTGCAAAAGATTTTGAACATCTCAAAATATTCCAGGAGATTAAAACAAAATTATAATAAAGACATGTTTGTTGAATTTGAAGAACAGTTGGCCACCAGGCTTTCTAAACGTTTCTCAGGATTTCTATTGAATGCAAAAGTTTTTACAAAAATTTAAAAACACTTCAAAGATTGCAAATATTTAAATGGTTTCTAAAAAATAACAAAGAAAGAATATTCACATTTCAAAAGTGCAGAAGGGCAATTATATTATAATTTTTGCACTTTCATTTCCAATTGAATTCTTACGAAATTCACGGTGGTTGTTTTTTTTAATTGCTATGACTGGTCAACGTTCAAAATAAAAGCCAATTCCGGCTTTATAATCACGACACCATTAAAATGCTTTTTCAACTATTTTGTAAGGAAGAAACTAATGTCACTATTTTCTAGATCACTCGCTAATGCAAATATTTTTTTACTTTTTTTCAGAATTTTTTGTAAGATTGACTAAGAATACATATCCGCTAATTTTAAAAATAGGAAATTTCGTTAGATTTTGAAATTTTAAAGCATGTAAGGAGATTTTAAAATTTTCAAAAAATTTCGGGAGATTTCTTAAATTTTTTTAAAGATTTTAAAGAAACCAACGGATTTTTAGGGGTTTTAGGGAATTTTAACTGGTTTCGGGATTTAAAAGGATTTTATAGGGTGCTAAAGCTTTTAGAAGATTGAAAATGATTTTAAAGGATTACTTAAAATTTTGAAGATTGTAAGGGATTATAAGAGACTTTAAAATGTTTCATTAGACTTTCAAGGATTTTACCAGATCTACGTGATTTTATGCGATTTTAAAGACTTTAAGGATTTAAAAAATTGCAATGGATTTCAAAAGATTTGAAAGATTTTAGGGTTTTATTGGAGATTACAAAAAATGTTAGGAGACTTAAATAATTTTAAACGATTTCAGGGAATTCAGAAGAATTTCTATAGAGAACCATAACGGATTGTAATACTTTTATGGGATTTCAAAGACAATTATTTTTTTATGATATTACAGATTTCAAGATGTACCGAGAAAAAAACAGTCCCTTTCAGAACTCAGATGAGATTCCGCTAAAGTACCAAGTATAAAACAAATCAGTTCTAAAACTCCAATTCACAAAAAAATACGTTACTTCTTTTAGAAGTCCAAACTGCGACAAAGCTACTAGAAATACTCCGTTTTATTTTTATTTTCACAAGACTGATTGCACTCTTGTAGCACAAAAATATCGAAAAATTTACACTTAATTCTATTTTTTAAATTTTTTAAGCAGGATTTTCTTAGAAAAAAAGACGTACTTAATTTTTTAAAATTTTTGCAAGCTCTAAATAAATTTTGGCATAAAAGTACTGGAAAAGTTGTATTTTATTTTTTTCGAATTTTTCACAAGTACTGATAGGCTTTATGTCCTGGAAAAGTACTGCTAAAATAAAACCAAAGCGCCAGAAAATTCGAAAATGGACAAAAGATCGGGAAAAATACTACTTAATTTGTTTCTTCTTTATAAATTTTTAAAGAAAGAAGTGCCGAAAAAGTCTTACCTAATTTTTTGTTGTTGAAATTTTGTACATTTGTTCTAAGGATTTCTTGTTGAAACGGGCCACATTTTGAACTTTTTTAATACTTCAGGTTTATTTCAGTAGTACTTTTTTGATGCTTGAAGCTAACAGCGCTTGTGAAAAATTCGAAAAAAATGAAATGGATCTTTTCTATTACCTTTGTCGCATAAAAAGTTCTAGTGGAACAGGACATATTTTCAACTTTTCTGGTACTTTAGTCCTATTTCGAAAATTGTTTTTTGAGACATTGATTCCATTAGTACTTGTAAAAGTTTTTAAAAAATTAAAATGAAACTTTTCTAGTCACAAAAATTATTTAGAATTTGCAAAAACTCAAAGAAAATTGAATTGAACCTTTCGGGTACTTTCGCACTTGAAAATTTTGGATCAAAATACAAAAACAGTGAATGGGATTTTTTCGATACTTTTGTCCTACATAAGTGCCATCAGAACATTGAAGAATTCCGAAAGAAATAAAATGGAACTTTTCTACTACTTTTGTCCCTATTTAAGCTTTTAAAAACTGTTAAAAAAAGTTGGTACTTAATTATTGGCTTGTCTCATACCTTTAGTAAGACTCTGTTCTGGATCTTCATGGGATCCCAATGAGACTTTTTTACTTGGAGTTTTACGGTATTTCAAAGAATTTGATAGGATTTCAGAATATTAAAAAAATTATAAAAAAGTATTCAGGACATCAATGATATTGAAGAACTTCACAGTATTCCAACGGGTTTCTAGATAACTTTAGAAAATAATTAAAACTTTATGTGACTCGCAACAATTTTTAGGAATTTGAGGGATTTCAAGGAATTTTAAGGAATTTCACTTGATTTAAGGGATTCATAGAATTTTATAAAAAATAAAATTTTTAGTGATTCCTATGATTTTTATGGAATTTTAAAGATTATAAGATATTTAAAAAGACTGAAGAGTTTTCCAGGAATTTCAGAGGATTACGACGGATTTCAGAGGTATTTGAAAAGATTCGAAAGAATTTTACCCGATTCTATGAGAGATGTACATTGTATGTACACCAGATTTCAAAAAAAGTTTTTCCCTATATTTAATATTTAAAAAATTGCTTATTTCTACTTTGCTACGTGCAAGTACTTTCAAATTAGTCCGAGGCCTTAAACCTCTTACTAATTCGAATTTATGCAACCATTTCTGAAATATTTCTACACAAACTAAATTTATTTTAGATTTACTACATCATAAATCATAAATTAAAAACCTACTGCTCTAAATTATTTGCACATTATTTACAACTTAACAGACACGCGTCTGTAGCACAGAATAGCAGTTTTTCCGCGGGCAATAATTACCGAAATTGACAGGTAGGCTGAGAAACGACGCGTTTTAGATGGATGATTGCATTGCAGACGTAATAAAGTGCAGAAGATGCTACGGCTCGCGGTCGACAATGTGGAAGGCGCGGGTGAGATATATAGCTCCCTGAAACTGCTCATTGTTATTAAGCACCGTAGGTGCACGGTGGGATATCGTAATCGTCGATCGTCAGCGCTCGTGGGGTTGTACAATCGTGTGAATCATCGCACTCTGCTGTCGGAAAAAATTACGGCGACGCGACTATTATTCTCTGCCTCCTTGCGCCGCACCTGGAGATCAAAATTCATACCAAAAGATATTAATAGCAGCCCCCGAAACGTTCCTTGCCATTTCACATTATTATTATGAAATAGTTTTTTAAGGTTTCAATTGTGTGCAAAACTATGAATCTTGCCGACGTTTCGTGGACATTGCAGTTCACTTCTTCAGGGCTAACTTAAAACTTCAGTTTCAGGTTATGTTATTCTTATATATAGTCTCTACGATGCCTGTGATTGACCAGAGTGCCCCGCTATGGAGGCTTGTTGAACCTGATTGGCCGATCACCTATAAGAGCTAACATCTTTATGGACAATCTAAGAACTAAAATATTTAACTAATCCAAGCTTAAACCGGAATTTGTGTGCCGTTACGTTGACGACACTTTTGTCATCTTGAGACATGGAATAAACGAACTATACAAGGTTTTCGATATCATCAATCAATTACATCCTGATAACCAATTCACCATTAAAATTGAACAAAGCGGAAAATTGCCTTTCTTGAACTACTAGTTTACAAAAGATCTGATAACACATTAGGACATGAAATTTACAGAAAAATCACCAATACAAACAGATACTTACATGCCTTCTTCTACCACCACCCATCTCAAAAGCAATCGGTCAATAACCCCCTTGTATACAAAGATGTCTCCATAACAGATAAAGATAACTTGCAAAAGGAATTACAAAACGTTAAACAAATCCTTATACAGAAACGATTACACAAACAAACAAATTGATAAAGCAATAAGAAAAGACACTCAAAATAACAATTCAACACAATCTACTAAAAAGAGAGATGAAAGCCACCACCACTCTACCCTATCACAGAACAGATAGGAAGAATTCTTAACAAACACAATATACAAACCACATTTAAGCTACCTGCGAAAATAGGACAACTTCTTAACAACCCTAAAGATAAAAGGGCACCTCTTAGTGATCCCGGAGTATATAAAATTCCTTTTTCTTGCGGCAAAGTCTACATTTGAGAAACCGGGAGAGCGGTGAGCCAGCGTGTAGAAGAATATAAGAATAAAGTCAGGCAAAAAAATTTTAAGCAATTAACACTAGCTGAGTACCATATCAAAACAGGACATAGCATTTTATTTGACAAAGCAACCATCATCGCAAAAACATACAATATTTTCCTAAGAAAACATAGAGAAGCAATTGAAATCTTGAAACACCCTGATAACATCAATAGAGACAATGCATATAATACTAATTCAATTTAGCCCTGAAGAAGTAAAGTGCAATGTTCACGAAACGTTGGCACGATTCAAAGTTTTGCACACGATTGAAACCCAAAAATATAAATCATCGTAAAAGCATTCAATCTATAATCAATGATTGACATGATTTATCATGAAATTAAACCCTATTGAAGCGAGACAAGAAAAGTTAAGGTACAAATGAATTAAAACGTTAAAGTCAGAAAACTAGGTAACCTGGGTAACCATAGCGACATACTGGTTTGCATGGGTCAATGATTGTACGATTGGCCACAGAAATTTGGTAAAATACAGTCAATTGCCATCAAGTTGGTTACATCAGGTTACAGATTATTAATATCTTTAAGAGCACAGTGATTCAAATCTGAATTTCATAATGTTCGTCTGGAGCCTTACTCATTTAGCATGTACATTCAGGGTGTATAGCGTAGAATTAGCTTAAATAGGGGGAAATAGGGTGAATTTGTCTACGAAAAAGGGGCAAAGAGGGTTAAGATTTAGGTTTAATTTTTATATGTAAAATATAAGAATAAATAAACAATAATGCTAAAATTATTATAATTTTTTTACAACGCAGACAAGAGGAGCAGAATCATTTTAAAATAGAGATTAAAGTTCTACGCGTTTCTCTTTATTCAGTACACGAAATTTATAAGTCTATGAAAATGATAGACTTACAAAAACATTTAATGGTTCGCAGCTTCGAGAAATATTTCATTTTTTATTGACCAACAATTTTTGAAGCATGCCGAATCATAAATAAACAAATTTTTTATTTTACTGCGAACGTAAGTCGCCTTTGTGAAATCTTTAAAAAATTTTTAAATCTTTTGTACAATTTTTAAAATCTTTGAAATCTTTGTGTAATTTTCTTCAAGTATTTTGGAATCTTAATTATATCTTTCAAATATTCGTACATTTTTTTTATAATTCTTGTTTACAAATTCTTTCGTGTTCGTTTGAAATAATTAAAATCTTTTGAAATCTTCTTATATTTTTTTTAACTAAGAACAATTTTTCAGTAGAAAAAGAAAACCAATTTCAACCAAAAGATTAAATATTTAAGCTTGAAGGCAAAGTTTCTTGAAAATAGTAAGTTTTTAATTCTAAAATATAAATTTTCAATTATTTTCACTAAATACTTTAATTTTCTACCAAAGTAGAAGAATTTTCAACTACGAAACGCTATTAATTCAAGAAAGGAAATTTTATACAAATCCCTGAATTTTCATGCAAAAGCAAATTTGATAGAAAAACAGTAAATTTTTAATTCATTGACGAAAAGTCTAAGTACAAAAATTGATTTTTATTCAAAATTGTTAAATTTTTTATTAAAGTAGACGAATTTTCAACTAAGAAAGATTTTTCATCCTAAAAAGACGCATATCCTACAAAACAGTTGAATAGCGAAGCAAGTCATGGAAATGAAGGTCAAATAAAACAATTAAAAATACTTTGAAACGTTTCGGTCACTGGTTTGGACC
>JAUELO010000135.1:15455581-15475225 GCA_032357855.1 Amphibolips quercusostensackenii
AGTTATTTTAGACTAATAGTTGAATTTTCAACCAAAAAGATTTTTTTCACTAAAAAACCTGAAATTAAGACGACATTGATACTGAAAAGTTAGTATAAGTTTGAGATGATTTTAAATTAAGAACTGTACTAGCTCAAAGTAAGACGGAACGTCGTAGCAGAATACCGAGTCCGCGGCGCGCGCATATCCCAGCGCGAATAAGGCGGAGCCAAACTGAAATTCAGTAAAGCATACTTTTTAATTTTAGGTGACAGAATTCTAACCTCTTATTTTAAGTAGCCTTTCACCTACTTTCAGAACTGTATATTAGAAGTTAGTTGCATAGCTTACTTTATTTCAGTCGAGAAATGCTGATTTCTTATTTAAGATAAGGGCTTTATTCAAGATGGTTTCTATACTTAAATTTAGTCGCTCTCTTAATTCAAGTCAAATCTAAAATAAACTCGAATATAACTTTTAATATTTGTTTATACTGCGGCTTGAATGTTGTTGACTATATTTCCCAAATGTAGCACCATTGTAGTTACTATTAGGTGGAGGATGAGACGGGACCGGCGGCGAGTAAAACACGAGCTTTATCTCATTCTACTCGGATGGATATCATTTTATGGAATAGCGAATAGGCTCCATCGAGTCGAAACGGCGCAGCATTCCTAGTTCAAAAGCTCGTCTTTAACTCACTTGGGCGCAAACTGCAAACTATTGATTTGTTTCATCGCCACCAGCTCCTCCTGTTCTGAAACGTGAGGTAAGGGCTTCAGAAAACACCTCCCTCCCACCCACTCTATATCATAGAGTAGAGCAACGTTACGCACAGGATCCGGATGCATGGTGTCCCCACACGTACCCCCCTTTCCCACCCTCTGCGCCCCATACTCCTACATATCCTGCAGCGTCACACAATACGTGTGTAATCCCCATCGATGTCTGCTTTCAATTCAACCCCCCGGCGAATGAAAAATTTTATAGAGGGTTTTCTGCTGCATCTCGACGACAGTTTTCGCAGCGGTGTTTCACTGAAGGATGCAGAGTGTCAATTATTTACACTTCTGTCAATTTACTTTTAATGTACTTGAATGAGTTGCTAATATCAGGGATGATGATGATTATTATGATTCAGTTCTGAATTTTCCTCAGATTGTTTTTTTATGTTATTGTCTCATCACCCTGTTTTCTTTCATATGGTCCGAAAATAATTGCACAAATAGTTGTGAATTAAAAAAATTTCAAACGGTTAAGGTCACACCTATAAATAATGATATATCGATCACACAGAGTCCAATGACTGATATTTCGTCGAAAAAATTTTCTTGTGCATACGTTAAAGGTTTCGTCTTAATGATATACTCATTTTATTTTGTTGATTCAGAATTAAGTATTATAAAAAAATTCGAGTAAAAAGATATTCAGCCGTGAAATCATCCTGGGGTACTTCAGAACCTAGGTGACCACAATGGGTTGAACGCTAAAAAGTGTTAATTATTGTTTTTATAGAATTGAAAATTTGTATAAATAAAATAATATGATATAAAAATAAAATGATGGTGAGCGTCTGTAAAAATAATGTTACCCTTATTTTATTCAGATTACTATCCCTTGAAGTGTCAAAACTACTCTCTATAGGGTTTAAAAATCATATAATGTACTTTTTTCGTATACGTTAGATATTTTCGGCCTTAAGTGATAAGAAATGACTTCTTAAGAATTAAAGTGTAAACCAGTAATAGAGAAATACCCTTCAACTTTTTAAAACTACCTCTTAAGCACCTTAAAATTAATTAATAGAACAGTTCTTAACATATTTTTCATGAAAAGAACTCCTAGGATGACTGTAGAAATGAAGGGTTGCAGAGTTTTTAGATAACCGATAAAATCGGAATTTTTCATTGGAGCAAAATGAAAGTCTGTAAAATTAAAATTAGCATTATTTTAAAGATAAAACAAAAGTTTACTTCCAAACTGAAGTGTTTTTGAATTAAAGCCAAAAAAGTATGATTAAAAAAGTTATTTAATTCCGAGAAATAATTGTGGCAGTTTAAAATCACAAAGTGACAGAAACCTAAAATTGAAATAGGCTCTGCTGCGTATCACGATAAAAAGTGCGATTTATAGTTTGAATAAAAAAAACTAAATCCACAGATATTTAGTTGCGAGATTAGGACACAATGAGTTTAATCAAAAAGACTTAATCAATTCCGAGTAAATCATTTAAGAATTTTTATTTTCAAATTTGTTGAAATTCAAATTTCGTGCATTTCAGAATTTTTATTTAAAGAATAATAAAAAATGGCTTTTTAGGTACGGGGATGCTTAGTAAGATTACAAGAAGTTTCATAAAAAAAATTATTCTGCTCCGGTAAAATAAAGATTTAGTGTACGATTATCGTACTGTAGCAGATGATTTTTCGCTGAAAGCTCTATGAAAACCAGAAAGTTATATGTTTATCATAAATAATCATAGTAATTTAAGAAAATATCCCTTCTGATCAAATGGGAAAAAGTTACGTGAAAAGAATACCTGATAAAAGTAAATTTTATAGAAAATAAAGATTCAGGATTTTAGGTTGGACTTCCATTGGTACTTTGATGCTAAAAAAAGTGCAAATAGTTTTATTTGAGGGCCTGTTTTTTTTTTAAATATTGGTTACCTAGTTCTGTCCTGCGACTTAAAAATAATTTTTCTATAATAATTAATTTTTCCTAATCGAAATTTTAATTAATTAATTAATTTACATAAAGTATTCCGTTTCTTTTCCTTCTCCATAAAGAAAGCCTTGTAATAATAACAATTTCTTAAAAAATTGTATTCGTTTGATTAAACTTTCCTCAAATAAAAAATGTATATTAAAAAAAAGTTTTTTGACAGTTAACCTTTTTTTATTTACATAATTTAAAGTTGATCTAACAATATAACAAATTTCTGGACTTGAACATATTCGTTTGGCTGATAATATTGATAAATTTTATGGAAGATTAAGGAAGTTATGATAATTTATAATTTTTATTCTTACTTATATTTTCATTTTCTTAACCAGAAAATAGGCTTTTTTAGATTTGAAATTCCACTATATTGGTATAAAATAACCTTTTTCTTAATTCATATTTTTGAGTTGAAAATTTAACTGTATTGCAGAAAATTTTTCTTTTTGGCTTAAGAACTCAACAAATTTGTTGAATTTTTTTCTTTTATGTCTAAAAATAATTTTTTGACTAAGAATTCAACTTTTTTGATAAAAATTTGTCTTCTTGGGAGAATATTCATTTTTTCGATTGAAAATTAACTTTTTTGGTTGAAAATTCAAAAAAATGGTTCAAACTTGAACTCCTTTGTTAAAAATCTATTTTTTGAAGATTTGTTATTTGAGTTAAAAATTCACCTCTTTGATGCAAAATTAATTTTTTTCTACAAGCTTAACTAATCCATTTTATGTTAAACATATATTTTTTTCAGGTAAATATTGAACCATCCGTTAAAAATTTTTTTAATTCTTTTTAAATTCCCCTTTTCTTTGTTTAAATTCTATTATTGGATTGCAAACTTAACAATTTTGTTGAAAGTTCAACATTTTAGCTTGATATTTCAACTGTTTTTTTTCAAGATTTGCCCTTTTTGTCATTGAAAAATCATATATCCAGGTAGTGAATTCAACTATTTAGTTGAAAGTAAACATTTTTGTTGAAAATTCTACATTCTGGTGAACATTTTTTTTCTTTCGCGAATGAAAAATGTTTTTTGATTAAAAATTCAAAACTTTAATTACAAATTCATTTTTTTGGCCAAAGATTTATCATATTATTAGCAAATTTACCTTCTTGTTATAAAAATTGTTCAAATACTTAACTATTGTTGTGAATTTGCAAAGTGTCATAGCAAAGTGTTATAGAAAATATATTTTCAGATGATTTTGTAAAAAATTGAGCCTATTCGTTAAAGAGTAGTGAAGATGTGAATTTTTTTCTTTTAATCGTTTAAATAATTAAAAATAGTTGGCATTTTTTAAAGTATTATGACAAAGAGTTACCGCAAACATATTTTTATCTGATTTCGGAAAACAAAAATTGAACCTATTTAATTACAATTAGTCAAACTGTGAATTCGTTTGTGAAAATTTTTGTAAATAATTTAAAATTCACATTTGCTTATTAAATTGCTTATAACATTATATCTTACAAACGAAATTTTCGGGCAATTTTGCATCTCTTAAGTACTATCTGATAAAATTAAACACTTAAGTGTTTATTCTTGAAGCGCCTAGAATGGACAAATTCACATTTTAGTTTCTAAAATTGAAAATTGAAAATTTTTAAATTTGAACAGTAACATTGAAGAGTAAGGAAAATTTTACGGTGTAATTTTTAATATCATTGAAACTTAAAAGTGATACATTTTTAATTTAAAGCCTGGAGAATCCAAAGCCTCGGTAGAGGTAACTTTAAATCAAACAAAAATGTTTTTATTCAAAAACATATTTATAGTATGACAAGAGATGTCTGCTCAAGGCTTTTCGGTTCTCTGTCGTTATAAAAAAGTATATCAATATATGCTTACAGTCTGAACAAATATTTCAGGAAAACATATTTTTGTTGATTGAACGTTATCTCTGCTAAGGCTTCTTTCACAATTAACAAACGCTATGTTTTTATTTTTTATTTTATAAATAATTTTAAAAGTTATTTATTTTTTAAATGGACTTTACTGAATTTGTTGAAGAAAAATTGTCAAGTATCTCTTTTAAAACAAATTTGTTAACATTTCCAGAATCCTAGGAACAGGGTGCTTTTGTTCCGAAACTCGTAAAAGAGTTTCATTGTGTTTATTTTAGAAATTGTGATATCTTGCCCAGTGGAAACGTAACTTTGTCTTGTCGCTGTTCTCATTTGTACTCTTTCAAGAAACATTTCTTTAAAAAGTATCAAATATTTCCACGTCAAGGCGATAAAAGAATTTTTCAGGCAGTGCAATGTCAAAGCTGGGAATAGAACATACAAATTTTCTTCCGTCAACACACAGAATAACTTGGGACAAGGTAATCTCGTCATGAAATTGGAATCAGAAATCTTAATTTAGCCTCATGTCAACTTCATCAGTCTTCAAATTAAAATAAATCATTGGAAGATTTATAAAACCCTCAATATATCTGATTACAAAAAGTATATTTTTCTACCTTTCAGCGTAGGTAGCGCTGATTAACGTTGGTATTCAATCGAACAGACAGAATTAAAAAATCGTATCAATATTTCATTTTAGAGCCTTGGTGTGGTCTAAATGGGTGTGACTAAGAAGCCTATTTAACATAATATTTTTTTTAATCGTCGCAGGATTGTATTAAGCCTCAATAATACATTTGTTTGAGAATATTGATTTTCATTGTTGGCTTTGGGGTCTCGTAAATTAAGTACAATTAAATTGTTTGAAACGTTTCGGCACACAATAGTGGCCCTCATAAGTAAATTTTATTAAATCTGTAAAAATTATATCATTCCTTGTGAAGACGCAATTCAAAATTAAAGTGCTATTCTTTGGTTCATATCGCAGGTTCAAAATTATTTAAAATTTCACTTTGATTATATTAAAATTATATGAAAATTTCGCTTAAAGTGAAATTTTTCTAAAATAACACTCCAGTAAGTTGTAGACATTGTCAAAAACTGTCAACGATAACAAATTTCAAATTTTAACATTCTATTTAAAAATTTTTTTATTACGCTCATAAAAGATACTATTTTAAAATGTGTACAAAATTAGGATTCTGGTCTTTCTATATTAATAGTCAGGGCAAATGAAAAATTGGTTAGTATAAAGTTAGGGAATTTGAAAAATAAAGTATTGCGGCCACCCTGATATAATATTCTTGCTGGTGATTTATTTGCCCGGTATTTCTATTCCTGGTAATTTTTTTTCCTTTGCTTTCTCCTGAAAATCTAATTTTTAGTTATAATCGTTATTATTCTGCTTAGAACTCATCCTTCTTTATTGCAAATTCAACTGTTTTTTTAAAATTCGTCTTTCTGTCTTAAAAAATCAACTTTTTTGGTAAGAAAGTTAACTTCTTGCTGAAAAATTATATTTTGACGTTGAAAATTTAACTGAGAATTTTTTGGGCGAAAAATATACATATTTTTTTTATATTGTGTTTTTTTGGTTGAAAAAGTTATTTGTTTTAGTAGAAATGTCGTATTTTTTGAATTAAAATTCCACAATTTGGTTGTACATTAATCCGCTTTGGTTGAAGATTCAACTATTTTGTTGAAAATTTATCATTCTTCATTTAATGTATTTGTTTTTGATATAAAATTATAATACTTTTTTAGCTGCAATATCAAATATTATACTTTTTGTTGAGAATGTTTCTTTTTTGGTTGAGAATTCATCTCTGTTCAAAAATCTTATTTTTGTTTTTCTAAAAAATTAATTTTTTTACCTAAAAATTTAACTGTTCCAGCTGAGGATTTACCATTTTAATAGTTCAAAATTCAGCTCTTTGGTTAAAAGTTTAACTAGTTTCTTGAAAATGTATCTTTTTTAATTGGAAATTCTGCTGATTGGGTGAAAGTTGAACTGCTTTGTTAAAAAATTATATTCGTGTTTCAAGATTTATCTTTTTGTTTGAAAGTTTACCTAGGTTGCTAAAAATGGATCTTTTTTGATTGGGAATTCAACAAGTTGGATAAAATTTAAACTACTTTGTTAAAGAATTTGTTATTTGTAGTTGATTCTCTTATTTGTTTTTGATTAAAAATTCAACTATTTTGTTAAAAATTGTTGTCTTTTGTTCAAAATTAGTTTTTTTTTAACTGAAAATGTAACTTCTCTATTTCAAGTTGAAAATTTACCTTTTTTATATGAAAATTTGTCTTTCTAAATAGAAAGCTAATGTTCTTGGTTTAAAATTTCCTCTTATCGATTAAAAATATAACTGTTTAGTTGAATATCATCTTTTATGTTATAAATTTATATATTTTGGTTGAAATTCAATTGTTTTACAGAAAATTCATCTTTTGTCTTGAAAGTTCAACAATGCGATGATCTTTTTTTCTTTCTTGACTGAAAAATCTTTTTTTTTTGTTGAAAATTTGACTTTCAGGTTAGAGATTTCAACTATTGAATATCTCTTTCAAATTTTCCAAACTTTTTCAAATTTATAAAGAGCGAGAGGATGTAACTGGATGAACTAAATGCTAATTTTATTGAATAGTGCCCAGCTTCCTTCCCTTTTTAAAAAAATTTGTTCTCATAAGAATAATTTGAAGTATATTTTTCTTCTGAGTAATAACCATAACATCGATTGGGACTTTGGAAAAAAATCAAAATCACTGTTGGTTAAGAGAACTTTTCCCTCGCGATAAGATCTATTATTATTGGACGGTTAAGTAACAAGAGGTTCACGATTCACCATCGGTCTCTCGAATCGCCAGTTTTCTCCATATAAAGATAGAAATCGTGATTGAACAACAAAAAATATTGAATTTCTTGTCTCACACTCAAAAGAAGTCAACTTTACACGCAAACTCACTAATCTGCAGCTAATAACACGTGTTTAATACGATGGTATGTTAAGATATGAGTAAGTCATGTAAAACTAATTTGTTACCTAACATATTGCAAATACCGTGAAAGCAGAATACATCGTGAAAGCAGTAATTTTTATGAACTAAACTTTTTTGATAAATTTATTTAGGGGATATCCATTAATTACGTAAGGCGATTTGGTGATGGGGGGATTTGGTAAAACCTTAATATTTTTTTTGAATTAACAAAGTAGTATAACTTTTAACCAAATCGGATGAATTCCAAACGAAAAATAAAATAGTTTATATTTTAACCAAGAAAAGATTTTCATGGTCAATCAACAACGTTCAATTAGAAAGAAACAGAAGAATTTTCAACAAAATAGTTGAATCCTCAAGCAAAACATATTAATTTTAAATGAAACATTTGCATTTTTACCAAAATAGATAAAATTTTTACCGAAAGAGATAATTTTTTAAATGCGGAAGACGAATTTTCAACACAAGATTAATTTTTAACCAAGAAAGAGTATTTCAAAAATATAAAAAGAAAATTTCATCCAAAATGATGAATATTTAAGCCAAAAATACAAGTTTTTTTCAAGCAAATAGTAGAGTTTTCATTTAAGTAGTTAAATTCTTACTCAAAAAGATGAATTTTTAACCAAGAAGATTATTTTTCTACCGAAGAAGATAAATTTTCTAGATAATACATAAATTTTATTTAGATCAAATTTGTAACCACGAAAAAACTATCTTTCTACGAAAAAGTTGAATTTTCTAAAAACCAATTGAATTTTCTACCTAATTATTGGATTGATAATCCAGATAGATAAATTTTCTACAGAACAGTTGAATTTTCATTGAAAAGAAATAATTTTTTACTAAAGAAACGAATGTCCAATAAAATAGTTCAATTTTAACCAAAGAGATGAATTTCCAATTAAGATTATAAATCTCAAACCAAAACACGAATTTTTATTAAAGTCGTTTAACTTACACAGAAAAGCTGTATTTTAACCTAAATAGATGAATTTTTAATGCAAATTGCAATAGTGTATGTTTAAATTAAATAATATTTCAATTTTTAATCAAAATTCTTTGAATTTAACCAAAATAGATAGATTTTTTATACTAATGATGAATTCTCATCTAAATCAATTTAATTTTTTAACTAAAAAAGATTTTTTAGTCAATAAAGAAAATAATCTCAAATGAATGACTGAAAATAGTTTAATTATAAATCCGCAAATATGAGTTTTTAACAAGAAAGTTAATTTTTAACAAAACAGTTACATTTTCAATAAAATAGTTAAATTTTTAAGTTGAAAAAAAAAAATTTAATCCAAAGAAAACGAATTTTCAACAAATTGGTTCAATTTTCAACAAACTAGTTCAATGTACAACCTAAGAGATAAATCTTTAATTAAAATGATAAACATTTAACCAGAAGACAAATTTTCGGGAAAGTCGTTCAAATTTCAATTAAGGAGTTGTATTTTTCAACCTAAGATGTTTTTTCAATGCAAAATGTAATAATGTATGTTTCAACAAAAAGCGATTTTAATTTTAAATTAAAAACAGTTGAATGTAACTAAAAAATACCAATTTTCAACAAAAAATGAAATAGTTACATTTTCTGTTGATCACATTAACTATCAGCCGAAAAAAGAGGAATTTTCAAAAAAAAAATTAAGTTCTCCATCAAATAAAAGTTTTTTCAAAAATAATATTAAGCAACCTTATTATAAGTGAATAAAATCAACCAAGAAACGAATTTTGAACAAAATGGTCAATTTTTTAAGCAAAGAAATGTATTTCTAACCAAAGAGATAAACTTTTGAACAAAAAAATAAATTCCTAACAAGTAGATTAACTGTCAACCAAATAGTTGTATTTTTCATCCATTCATTGAATTTTCAAGCCAAAAATACGAATCTTCTAGAAAAAATCATGATTTTCATCTCGAGAATGTAAATTTTGACCAAAAAAGTTTAATATCAGCAAAATAGTTCAATTTTTAACAAAAAAAAAAAATTGTCAACAAAAAATGTAATAGTTGCTATTTCAACCAAAAACGTTTTCATTTAAATCAAAAAAAGATGAAACAACATAAAATTTCTAACAAAATATATGAATTCATGAACAAAAAGAACGGACTTTCAACTAGAAAAATTGAATTTCCAACAATCACAAAAAAGTTCCAGGCAAGAAAGAAAAAAAATTGTTATCAAATTGTTGAATTTTGAAGCCAAAAAGGCAAATTTTGAATAAAATAGTTGCATTTTCAATGAAAAAGAATGAATTTTCAACAAAGTTCTCGAACTTTTAATAAAATATTCAAATTTTGAACAAAAAAACATTAATTATCAACCAAAAATATAATTGTAGACTTTTCAACCGGAAGTAATGAACTTTTAACCAATAATAATATAAATTTTTTATCATTTATAAACTAAATAATAAAAGATTTTATTTTAAGGTAATTTTAAATACCCTAATAATATCAGGTTAGAAAACTGAAAATTTTGTTCAGAAAATAAAGTTAATTGTTTAGTGCGAACTTTTCGATTTCGGTCTACACCTTTTTAAATTCGGACTACGCAGTCTGTCGGACTACCCAACATTATAGGCGTATTTTTTTATTTATAATCTCTAGAAAAAGACGTCTAAAATTTTTTAACTTTAGACTGTGCTTTGATTTAAGCACTTTATTGAAATAACTTTAAAAAAATGTATCATTAAAGTGAAAAGTGTAAAATGACTGGGACCTAAAGTGATCAACTAAGACGCCCCTAAGGCGATATAATTAATCACGCAAAAGATGACTAATTTCATTTTGCCGGAATGACGATAATATTGATTTCAAAGGGTCGTTTTTTTCCTTTGCATGTGAGAAGTTACGCCTTGCCAGCCATTATTCTTCTTTTCGCGAAATTTGTTAGCCTCCCATTGTGAGGTCCCCATAGGTGTAACCAGGTGTATCGATCAGAATAACCCATGAGGGTGACACGTGCTACGACTCGCACATCAAACATCCCCTACCGGGACAAGGTTCCTCTACTACCCCAACTTTACTGAACAATGTAGGGATGTATGGCGTATGCCCTGCGGTTTAGGTAGCGATGTTCTAGACCCGTTAATCAGTGCTTCATTCGTATGCAGACAATTTAGATTCACCTATCCCTATACTTGATAGGTTGGTATTCAGTGCTTTATCTCCGCGAAATAAGCAGCAGCTTTAAACCTCTCTCAAAAATAATAAATAGACAATTACATTTTTTTATTATTCTTCTTAAAATAGGGTCCATACTTTGATCGAATTTATTTACACTTGGTGGCATTTTTTCCAGAATCACACTGCTTTCACCCTTTAGTTTTGTTTAAATTCCAAAAAAATGTTCTGAAAATTTGAGCCAAATCAGTTAACATGTAGGGGTTGGTCAAAGACCACGAAGTTTCTTATTTTATCCCTTTTAACGTATTGAATAAATTTTTTCTTTCTTGACTGGCAATTCCTTTTTTGGTTGAAAATTCAACTATTTGGTTGAAAATTTATGTATTTGGTTTATAAATGCATTTTTTTTGGTGGAAACTATACATTTTTTTTGCATCAGTTTTTGATTTGAATGGAAATATTTATAGTTAAAAATTTAACTATTTTATCGCAATTTAACTTTTTTTTTTTAAATTCAGATTCTTGGCTTGGAAATTTAATTGCTTTGTAAAAAAATTCTCATTTTTGGCGTGAAAATTAAAGACATTGGTAGAAAATTCAACTATTTAGTTCAATATATACATTTATGCAGTTTAAAAGTTAACTATTTTGTTAAAAATCCGTTTTTTGGGGTTAATTTTAACTGGTTTTGATATAAAATAAAAATATTTTCGTATGAAACATAAAGTATTACATTTCGTGTTAAAAACACAACTTCTAGATTTAAAGTAGAACGACTTTTTTTAAAAATTCGTTTTTCTATAAAAGATTGATCTCTTTAATTAAAAATTAAACTAATTTCTTTAATATTTATTTCTTTTTGGTTAAAAATTATTTCATTTACCTGAAAATTTAACTATTTGCTGACAAATTCCACTGTTAGACTTAAAATAAAATATTTGGAAATTAACTTTTCGTTGAAGGTTCATATTTTCGGGTTAAAAATCTGATTTGTAGGAAATTCATCTTTTCAGTGCAAAAATACAACAATTTGGTCGCAAATTTAATTATCTGGTTAAAAATGCAAACTGTTTTGTAGAAAGACTGTATGTTTGGTTCATAAATTCCTGTCTTTTGGTGAAAATTTTATGTCTTTTTCCATCTATTTTTGATTTCAATAAAAATATTTGTAGTTGAAAATTCAATTATTTTATTACAAAATAACTTTTTCGTCAAACGTTTAGATTTTTGTTATCAAATTTAATTGTTTTGTAAAAAATTCATATATTTGTCTTTTAAATTAAAAACGTTGTAAAAAATTCATCTTTTTTTCTTAAAATACAACAATTTAGTCAAAAATTTGATTATTTGATAAAAAATTCAAACTGTTTTGTAGAAAGATCGTATATTTAGTTCATAAATTCATATCTCTATGTACAAATTTTATGTTTTTTTGCATCTCTTTTTGTTTTAATAAAAATATTTCTAGTTAAAAATTTAATTAATTTACTGCAAATTAACTTTATTTTTTTAAATTAAGATTCTTGGTTTGAAACTTAAGCTGTTTTGTGAAAAATTCGTATTTTTAGCTTGAAAATTAAAGACATTGGTAGACAATTCAACTATTTAGTTATATATACATTTCTATGGTTAAAGAGTTAAATATTTTGTTCAATATTTATTTTTTTGGCAATTTTAACTGTTTTTGACTTAAAATAAGCATGTTTTTTGCGTAAAACATAAAGTATCACATTTCACGTTAAAAATTCAACTTCTCGGCCTAAAGTAGAACGACTTTCTTAAAAATTCGTTTTTGGTTGAAGATTCACCTCTTTGGTTGAAAATTGAATGAATTTCTTAAAAATTTGTTTATTTTTGATTGAAAATTAGCTTCTCTGTAAAAGATTTATATTTTCGGGTTTAAACTTTAATTGGTTTGTAGAAAATTTCGTTTTTTTTTTGACTAATTCAACAATTTGGTCAAAAATTAATTTATGTGATAGAAAATTCTATTACTTTACTTTTTTGTAGAAAAATTGTGTTTGTTTTTGGTTTGATAATTGAGATAAAATTAAATTGATATATAATGTTAAAAACTAATCCTCTTCGGTAGAAAAATAATCTTCTTAGTTAAAAAATTCATCCTTTTGGATAAACATGTTTTCTTTTTTGACTGAAAAATTTTTTTTGGTTAAAAATAAAACTCATTTTAAAAATTCGTCTTCTGGATTTAAAAGTTTATTTTTCTTAGTAAAAATTGTTAATTCAATTTTATTTTGCTCAAATATTTTATTTTTGCAATCTTTCGAAATATTAAAATATTTTTAGGTGCTACTTTGATTTCAAATAAAACTCATTAATGTTAAGCAAATGAAAATTGTTGAAAAAATCACTTTGTTTGACTGATTTTGTGTTGTTTACCGTCAGAGTGGAGAAAATGCTTTTTCTTCTATAATTTTTCTACTTAATAAATTCTTTAACCAATTTTAATTAGTTTAAACATTTAAGAGTATTCTTAGAAGACAAATTAGTACCTTAAAATATTTTAATCTTTCGAGAAATTGCAGCAATGATGTACTTAAGAAAAATAAAATTGTTTAAATAATTGAAATTTATATTCCTTATTTTTATTCTTTGTATTATAAATATTCTTATATAACAAATAAGTATAAAAAAATATTAAAATCTGTCAAAAATTTGGTGAGATAAAAGGTTTGCCCTAACTTTTTATAGGTGAACTATAAACTTAAATTAAGGCTTACAATTTAAATAAGTGTAGAATCATTTAAACAAATTTCCATACAGTTAAGTGTGATACGAAATTCAAAAGTTGAAAGGTTGAGTACAGAACTAAATAACCAACATTTTTATCAAGAATAAGTTTATTGCTTATAAAATTCTTAAAAAACCAATAACATATTGTGGTTGAAGAATTTTTTAGAATATATTTCTTTGATAATATAATTTTTTTTTTAATTATTAACAATTTTAGTTGCAATTAAGTTGCAATTTTAACGCATTAATAATTTTCTCGACCTTCGAGCTCCGATATTTCTTGAAATTATTATCTCGCAATTATTATCATTAAATGAAAAAAAAGTTCGTCCTTGGATTTGTAGCAAGAAAATGTCTTTTATAAAAGTTTCTATAACTCGCGAGCAAGTTTTTATTTTAGAAATTAGTTTTTGATTCACTGTCCAAAATAGATTTTGAAAACCCAATAAATATTAATCTCGAAATTCTCGGTGAAATTTCTCGGAATTAGCTAACTTTTTTACATTAAACTTTATTTATGCATAATTATAAAATAATATCTCGGAAGCATAATTTTATTTTATTTTGAAAGCAAAAATTTAATTTTTTTATCGCAATCCGCAGTCAAGTCTGGTCCAGTATTCGTTAAGTGTCACTTTAAAATTGTCAACTTCGACATACCAGCACCTGGATACATTTTTTTGATCAAAATTTTTTTACTTTAATTCAATTTCGAATATACCGAAATTTTCTTTTTTCCTTTTTAAAAAATTCCTACTTTGGTATTTATCTACTTCTGTACTGCCACACTTCAGTTATACTTTGATTAATGACATTTAAAATATTTGAAAAGATTCTCTTTTCAAATTCGCCAACTTTTTAATTATAATTTCAGTTTTTAATCGTCGTCTTCTTTCATCAGCAAACATTTGTATAAAGAAATATTTTTCATTTATCAAACTCCAGCACCAACGTCAGAAAAACAACCGATGTTCAAGGGAAATACAATACCTTTCCTTATTTCTTAAAATAAATGTAACGAAATGTGTTTTATGTAGAAATAATCCAAATTTAAATTTTAGATGACAAAATTAAGAATTTTAGTTTTTAACAAGTATCTCAGTTTCTATTTAAATAATTAATTAGAGCAACGATTAATCACATATACCTTTCAACACAAGTAATCAGAAATATAATCTTCATATTGGGACAAAAAATTTCAACAACTCGAAGTCTAGAAGAAAAAAGAAAGAACTTTCAATGTAGGGAAATTTTTCTAATCCAGTTTTGAAGAAAAATATTTGGAAAAAATGTTTAATATTTTTATATGACCTGTCGTACAGTAATGAATCTTTGAAGGTCATAATGAATTCTTATTTTTATATTGGTTACTGTGACAAATAAAATTTAAGGTCAATGTTGTATTTCAAACTTTGTTTAATAACACAGTTTTCGAATGTGGTTTCGAGTGTGGTTTTGAATAGCATGCATAGAAGATTGAACACTTGCGAATGAAGTGTGTTTAAAAAAATTTTAATTTATTATTGTCAAGGTAGAAATGTTTGCAATTAAATTATTGCATATCTGGATCATTCAAGGTTATACGTCTTGAAATTGGATAAGTTGAAAATTTAAGAATATAAGACCTAGCATTTAAAGTTAACTAATTTGAATATTTATTCAATTTGAAAAATTAAATGGCTACAATAGTGACATAAACTACTGGAAACTTAGAAAAAATTATCAGAATATTTAAAACTGAAGAAGCTTAATTTGAAGGCACTCGGTACATAAAAAGTGAGTATCTACACATTCCGAAAAATGCAGCTATTTTTACCGAAATTTTGGTACACGTAGCCGCAGCTATATTAAAAAGTTCAATTTTAGGATCCTAAAGGTGAAAATAATTTAATACTAAGATGAGAAAGAAAAATTAATTAATTAAAAAATTATATAAGTTTAGGATGAATTTCATATGATAATTGTATTAGATATTATGCACCCCTTAGAATTGTAAGACCCAAATGCTTTCAACGGAAACTTGTTTTATTTCAAGGACAGAGAGTCAGCATAAAAGTTTTATCCCCCTAACTTCTGCTGAACTCACTTCTATACAGTACACACAGAATTGAAAAGCAGTGAATCTTTTAAACAAAATTATATTTTTCTACAATTTGTGTCTTTTCAGGGAATTTTAAATTTAGTGCAACAAAGAAGTATTCCGGTAGAGTTACAATAATTATGATTTTCATAATGTGATTTTTTCAATAAAACAATTTATGGTAAAAATTCATAAGTTTTTTTCGAAACGAATGAAATTGTTTACTGTCAATCTTTTTACTATTTTTTCGATCTCTCTGCCTTTAATGGGCTCAAAGAACGTTGTAAGAAATTGGATTTCGAATTTACATTTTCCTTCTTTTCAATTTTCTGTGAAGTAGTATTTATACTATTAACTTTCTATTAAGTAAGTAATACTTTATGCTTTATGCTGTCTCATTTTTTCGACAGACAAATAATATTCATTAAAATAAATATACATAGATATTTTAATATTTGTGTAACATTGTATCATTAACCTACGTACACAAAAACAATTTCATGATTTTAAATTAAAAACTTTTTTATCTCTGCAAACACGATTATCGTAAGACATAAACATCTCATCTTTAAATTTTCAGCTTTTAAATTTAATAATTTAAAACATCTTTATAGCTAATTGTTTTGGGAATAGATTTGATTTCAATTTTAGAAATGTATTTAATTTTTTCAAAAATTTATTTTGAATACCTATTTATCATAATGTATACTTTAAATAAATATTTTTGACATATGTCTGTTGTCGAATTATTATAATTAATATCATTATTATTATTATACTATTGAATTATATACCTTTCGGAGTAGGCTCGACTCACTCGGCTCTATCAGGGAGTTCATATGAGAAAAGTGAGAAAGGGGATTGTCCTAGGGGGGCGGGGGGATTTTTAAATTATTCTGCCATGTCTGTGTTGTTAATTTTAACAACAGGTTTATTCCGCAACACTTTTCCGACCCAGGTCACTGAATTATCTCTCTAGCAATCATCTCAGGCGAAGAGCTTCACAAAGTCATTATGTAAAGCTCTCCACTCGAGCCTAATATTTTTCAAAGTCTTTTGTTTTAGACGTCATTTACTCCACTGCTACACTTCTTCATAAATTTTTTTATCATTCACTACCAAGTAGTTTAATATAACCGTCAAAATGAAACTTTATCAATGTCAGCGCTACTACAAATGAATTTCCGAATAAGTCTCAAGAGCTTAAAAAAAAAATTGAGCGAAGTTAAGGGGCCTAATGTGCCCCTATGATTACGCCAATGATGTGATGAGAGGGTCTCACTGTGCGTTTGATTTTGTCCTTGCTGTCGCCTGCCCAATCAGTCATGCTGACATATGCTTAAGTAAGATCACATTTGTAGTAATACCCGCACACGAGCAAAACGTATATAGGTAATACTCCACCAGGGGGTCGTTCGAGATTCGGGGGTTTAAGGGTGGAAATAAGGGTGGTTACTGGAGTAAGGATGGTAGAAAAATGATATATTGTGAGGGGGCTTTTTAGTACCTTAATGGCCAGCCTCTCAACAGATCACACGCGCGTTCTCAGTACCAAATGGGACACCCGTATATGGAGATTAGTAGCTTATCCGGAAGAACATTAAGCTGATGCACCATCGAGCACCCTGTACCCTTTTCCAGCTTTGCTCTACTTAATTCCTTCTTTGAAATCGACTCTTTAGGGTCTGTCCATAAACTGCGTTAGCAATTTTTGGGATATTTCCCCCCCCCCCCAGCATCCTTGGACCCTTTGTTGACAACCGTAGTTTTTTGGATCACCTCTCCCGTGTTTAGCAGCTGGCAAAATACGTATTTCACGTTTATTCGGCTTTTTTTCAATAATTAATCTCGAATAATAAAAATAGTAAGTATCAGACTTTACAGCCCAAAATGCTCTTTAAACAGGAAAAATAGGGTAATTTTTTTTACGAAAATGGGGAAATAATGAAGAATTTAATTCTCTTAAATATAATCTTTAAAGTTAGTATTTTTATACAATATTTTATACTGAAAGAAATGAATTATCCACGAAAAAATACGAATTCTCAACAACAATACAACATTTCTAACCGAAAAGTTGAATGAACAATGAAATAGTTAAATGTTCAAGTCAAATAGAAGAATTTCAAGAAAAAAGTTGAATATTTAACCAATTAGTTAAATTTTTTATCCAAAAAGACAAATTTTTTTTAAGACAGTTGAATTCTTAACTAGAAAGATAATTTTCATCCAAAAAAGATGAATTTTCGACCAAAAATAATGACTAACAAGACAGTTGAATTTTTAAGAAAGTAATTTATTTTTTACAAAATTGTAGATTTTTACCCTAAAAAGATGCATTTTGAACCAAATTGTCGAATTTTCTCTAAATAAAAATTTGAATGCAACCGAACTGTTTTCCATTAACGATTTTCAACCAAATAGATGAAGTTTCATGAAAAACAGGAATTTTGTAGAAAACTGTAAAAGCTTTAATCCGAAAAGTTGAATTTTTTACAAAAAAAGTTTATTCTTAACCATAAAAGATCAATTTCCTACAAAAAAAGAATTTTTAAAAAAAAAGTTCAACGTTCAATAAACTAGTCTTATTTTAAACCCAAAATATAATTTTTGACCAACAAAATTAATTTTCTTCCATGAAAGATTAAATTTAATTTTTAACCAAACGATTGCCTTTTTAACCAGAAATAATTAATTTTGAACCAGTTTCTTTCAACAAAAAAAGACTAATTTTTAACAAAATAGTTAAATCCCCAACCAAAACATATGAATTTGCAACTAAACAGTTGTATTTATAACCAAAAAGGACTGATTTTCAAGCAAGAAGAATAATTTTCTGCAAAAGAAGGTGAATTCTTTGCAAAATATATTAATTTTCGTTTTAGTAAATGAATTGTTAAATAAAAAGATGAGTTGTTAATTAAAAATTGAATAATTACTTTTCCAGTTGAAAAAAAATAATTCTTAACCAAAAAAATGAATTTGTAACAAAAAAGATAATTTTCTACCAATGAGATGAATTTTCAATAAAAATTACGAATCTTCAAGAAAAAAAAAAAATAATTTTTCATAAAAAAGCTTACCATTCAACCACGTAGTTAAATTTTCAACAAAAAAGATTATTTTTTAACCAAGAAGTTTAATTTTTTACCGAGAAGACGAATTTTCAACAAAATAGTTGAATCCTAAACCGAGACAGATTAATTTTTTACGAAGAAGTTGCATTGTTAACCAAAACGAATGAATCTTTAACGAAGAAGATTAATTTGTTACCAAAAGAGACTAATTTTCAACAAAATACATTAATTTTCAACTGGAAAAGATCAATTTTCAATTTAAAAGATAATTTTTTATCTGAAAATGGAACAGTTGCATTATCAGTTAAATATTAATTTTAAAATAGAAGAAAAGAATTTGCGAACAACATAGTTATATTTTCAACCAAAAAGATACTACTTCAATCATAAATACGTAATTTTAACAAAGTAGTTCAACATTCAAGCAAGTGTGATTTGCAAATGAGTTGACTGTTGAACAAAATATTTGTATTTTCAATACAACAGTTAAATTTTCAGCCGAATACAGTCGAATGTTGAATCAGACGAGATTAATTCTGAACCAAAAATATGATTGTGGACTTTCCAGCAAAAAAATTAAATTTTAACCAAAAGTACTTGAATTTTCTTGTTGGGTTCTATTAAAGAAAAAATAAGAATTATTTCAAAAAGGGAATAGAGGGGAATAGCGGAAAGGAATTTGCAAATTTTGTTAAGATTTATGATCAGAAAACGTACAGAACGTTATCTAAGTTCGTAGCGTTACATCCACTGACCCTGCCTCTTCTACCCCTTTTACCAACCGTACTTTTTGGTGCGGTCCCCTCGCCCTCAAATTGATAACGTAATTTATGGACGGCCCCTTACCTACAAAAGAGAGAGTCAAAATAAAAACATGAATTATGCAACAGGACGGTCCCACAAGAAAAAACTGCTCCATAATAAGACTGTTTGAACGAATTTCGCTAGTTTGATTGCCTTCATTAAATTTGTTGTATTCCTTAAATTTATTGTATTCATTAAAGCTGCCTTTTTTCGAGTTTCTGGCTGAAAAAATGAGGTCACTT
>JAUELO010000135.1:15535097-15548067 GCA_032357855.1 Amphibolips quercusostensackenii
ATTACATTCTTATTATAATAAGAAGGTATGAGTTTTATGTGAAAACTGAATATCGCGGATCTCTTCAAATCTCTACGTTTTGAGACCCCTTCAAACCGAAAAACCCGGTGCCTTTCTGCCTGTCGTCGTCGTTGTCATCTGTATAACGGATGGCTTTTAAAAGACCAGTCGGATTTGATTGTAGTTCAGCACATAGTTTAAGGACCGAAAAGAAAGCTCAAGTTTTTTAACCAGCTTTTTTGTGAAAAAGTTAAAAAGTTGGAGCATTTAAAAAATTTTTGAAACCATTTTATTTCAAAATTTGAAAATTCTATTTATAGCCATTTGAAGTATACGAAAAGTCGAATAATTTCTTCTTCAGACATTTTTCGATAAAAAAAATTATCAGTTATAGAATTTTCAAATCTAAAAAAAAAACGAAAATCAACATTTTCAGCCAAAAAACGCACGATAAATGTTGCTTTTTGAATACCTTACAAGATCAACGACTTTTAAAATTTTCTTGAAAAATCGATAATTCAAATTTTGATCGCACAAAAAATTATAAAAAATCAAAAATCCTATTTTTTGGTCAAACTGTGCAAGGTACGAGAAAGATAAATCAACACAAATTTTCTACAAAAAAAAATATACAAATTTCTTTTTAATCACTTTTTTATAGGACACGTAGTTTTTGTTTTATTCGTAAAAAACAACATTAAAAATAAACACCATAAATTTTCCGACCAACGAAATAAGCTACGAAAAAAATATGACAACAGGAGTTATTTGTCCAATAGAGAGCTATAAATTTGTTATTAATCATTTTTTGTTGGAACGCGCATTTTTGGTGTTAATCGTAAAAAATTAACTTAAGAAAAAAATTTTAATTTTTGGACAAACGACACAAGCTATGCGAAAAATAAATAGACAGAAGTTTTTCATACAAAAAAGAGCTTCAAATTTGGCAGAAATAATTTTTTAAAAGGCGCGCATATTTTGTTTTAATAGTAAAAAGTAACATTAAAATAAAAATTTAAAATTTTTTAAAAGCGGCACGAGGTACGAAAAAATTTAATAGACAAAAGCTGTTCACTTAAAAAGGAACTACAAATTTGTTAATAATAAATTTTTGATATGAAGAGTAGATTCTCTTGCGCCTGAATTAGATCTTTAGATTTTTTTAGAACCACTCAACGTTAGGATGCGTATTATTAGTTTAAATCATAAAAAATAATATCAAAAATAATAAAATCAAGTTTATGTAAAAACTATACAAATTGCGATAAAACATTTAATAACAAAACTTTTTTTATAGGATGCGCATTTTTTATATTATTAAAGCAAGACAATGAAAATACGTATGTTCAATACTAATACATACTATAAATAGTAATAATATAAATTTATTGGAATGATACATTTTTCAGGGTATCTAAGAATAAAATTTGATGCAAAAAAATAAACAAATATTAAAGCAATCGAGATAAATAAAATTTGTACTTTATTTTGCAATATCTGTATAAGCAATCCCAGGCCGAGGTACAAAGAAAAATTTCATGTATATTTGATATAATAGTGTTTAACATAATGTAGAAAAGTTCACATTTTGAACAAAAACGAGTGTAAAGCACGAGATACGTGATTTTTTGTTGAAGTTGAAGGAGCTTTAACAAAAGAGAATTCACAATCACCAAATTATAGTTGTCGGTGCTTTGACATTTCATATTAAAAGACTTTCGCACAAATGTGGAGAATATACAGAGACCAAGAGCGTAGCGCGAGATAAATATATTATCGAGCGCGAATCATGAGAACCAACAGTTGTGCGCCCCAGGCGCGCTCAAACTTAAATTTATGAAATTTAATAAGAAACTCTACATCCATAATTTGTAAACTGTTTTAATTGCATATTGTTAATAATTTTAAATCAGAAAATTTGTTAAGCATTTTTTTACTTTTAATAAAACTAGTTTTTCAAAAAGTTCATCACCTATTGTTCATTACAATGTTACAGATATTTTAATTAAAGAATTCGTTTTTCAAAAATTCACGAATTTTTTACTTTAAACACTATAGGTTTTGACCTAATTCGGATACTTGAATTTTTCAAAGGATCCTGTTGAGTTTTACTAACAGGATGACTCTTTCATATTAGCGAAATTATTTTTTAATATTGCAAAAATAAGAAAGGTCGGGTTTTGCAGAAAATCTTTTGTATTTTTGATATTCAGTTTTAAAAATGTCAAAACAACACTTTCTGACAAAGCCACCTTTTTAAGTTTTCAATATTTTTTAAAATGTTATGCTGAAGGAAGGCATCAATTATGGGATTTTTACATTTTATTGTATAAGAGAAAAAATGTTGGGGAATTTTTTTGTACTCTTTTGAATTGTTTTCAAACAAGCGAAACAAATATTAAAAAAATTTTATCCAAATTATGATTCTATCAAGATGAATGACCCGAATCACATGTTTAACTCTGCGTATTTTTCCATTTATTTGAAAAAATCCTGTTTGCTTATTTCTTTAGTGAGCATTGACGAAACGATAAAAATCTTTTTAGGTGAGGAAAGAGTTTTTTAAGTAGGTTATTTATTTAATTATTTTCTTGATTGCCATTTTTTGTATTTTCAAGTACAACCTAAGCATCTAAGAATTGTCACAAATAATTTTTTTTTCTATTTTTGAATGTAAAAATGTCTATCGAAATGAGAAGCAGAATATATTCTTACAGTTCAAAATATTAAGAGTTATTTTCTTCTTGTCCAAAAGAATGTTTCCACACTATTAGAATTTCTTGGTAAGAGATTTCTTTTTTTCACTCCACATTTTGATACATTGTTTGAGCTGATGCTTCAATAAGTCTTGAAAATGTATCAAATCCTGGTGTTAAGTTTCAGTTCTTCATATGAGTCTCGCTTGTTCCTAATTCCACTGTTTACGATGATGCTTCTAATATTGGATAAAAGTAAACTTTGAATATATGCTGGTAGCAAAGTGGGTGTAAGGGTAAATGAAAAACTGAGTGATTCTATATTATGCAAGGTGTTAGTCAGGGATGTAACATGTCCTCATGACTATTTATTATATTAATAGACAAGTGTCTAGGAATGGCCTTCTTTGACAAAGAACGTGTCGATCTCGGGACAGGGAGGGTACGTGGGCTAGCGGTTGCAGATGATAAGGTTGTTATGGCAGACGACTGACGAAACAAGTGTATCAAGGTAGAGTAAATGGCAGTGTATCTAAAGGCAAACCGCAGAAAAATGGTTAGAATATGTGAATGATACCTTTATTCAAAGAGACATAAGAAGCCATAAAAGCACAAGAGCTTGCATGAGAAAATGTATGGACGTGAAGCAAGCGAGAGAGGTGTGCCAAGACAGGAAAGTGTGACGATAAATAGTTTATAAGAAATGCATCAAGAACAGTGTCAGTAAAGTGAATAAAGCCTAAAACAGAAGATATGCAATACTTAATAATGGGCCTTAGTCGCATTATGGGTCGGAGCAGTGTTGTGGAACGAACGTGTTGTTTAAATAAACAACATGGGAATTCTAGATCAATCTAAAAAATCTATACCCCTCCATACCGTATGGCTTGATAGTATATTAATAATAATAATAATAATAATAATAATAATATACTCATCTCGCGAATCTTCTGGAACCTCCGTAGAGACCATTAACGGTAAAAAGCACGTATCGTCACTCAGGGAAGACAAGTGATCACTGAAGATTCTTTTCTTATCGGCAACTTTTTTCTGGTGCCATTTCGAAACGACTGAAAGCACTGAGATTGGATGTGGTGAGTCGAATGACCGTTTATGCCTCGGAATTTCGCATTTACGACGTCAGCGCGAAAAAGTTTCGATCGAAAGAAGTCCGTGGGTGTACGATTGAAGTGGACAATGAAGCATGATACCATGTTTGATTGTCGCATTTGCATTATTCTGCCATTTTGCTAAAACAGATTTCTTTTCTGCTATTACAATCATAATTTGCGATATCAATTGCTAACTACATTGAATTTTTATTACTTCAGACATCACACTCTTTCCTCTATAAGCTCTTAAAAAAAAAAGAATTCATCTTTTTTCCCTGTTTTCAAAAAACTCCCTCTTTTCTCATTTTTTTGCTTGAAAATCGAGCAGAATTAATAGGAAACAAAAAGAAAATTTAACTTTTTTCCTGAAAGTTAATTTTCTTCAATTGAAAAGATTTCTATTATACTTCTGGTTGAGAATTCATCTTTTGGGTGACAAATTAATTTATTTCGTTAAAAATCTTATTATCTCCTTAAAAATACTTTCTTTTTATTTAAAAATTGAACAGTTTTGTAAAAAATTATAAATTCTGGATTAAAAATTCAACTATATATTTTGTTGAAAAATTCAACTACTTGGTTGAACATTACATTTTTTGATGAAAATCAATATTTCGAGTTTAGAGTCAAGTATTTAGTAGCAAATTTGTCTTTTTGGCATGAAAATTCATTAATCTGGTTAAAATTTGTTTATTAGGACTGAAAAATCTTTATTGGCAGAAAATTCCACTCCTTTGTTTAAAATCCGTCTTTTAGGATAGAAAATTCGTTCTATTAGATTAACTTTTCTTTAATTGGAAAGTCTGCAATTATATTTTCGGTTTAGAATCCATTCTGTTTGGTTAAAAATTTAACTATTTTGTTAAATATTTAAGTATTTTGTTAAAAAGTCATCTTCTTTCAATGAATATTCAACTATTTTGTTGCACGTACGTCTATTTAGATAGAATATTTACGTTTATTACAAAATTAATATCTTTTGTTTGATTTTTTTTTAAATCAAAAAGTCTACCGTTATATCCCTTATTCCAAATTCATGTATTTTAGCTGAAATTTTAATTATTGTTTTAAAAATTCCTGTATATTATTAAAAATTGGTCTTTTTGCATAAAATTAATCTTCTTTGTGGAAAATTCATCTTTATGTGTTGAAAATTCAACTGATTTGGTGGCAAATTCAACTTCTTGGTTGAAAATTAAACTATTATGTTGAAAATACACATTTTTTCATTAAAAATTCTACTTTTTTTTTAATTTACCTTTTTGGCTGAAAATGTTTACAATTTGGTTGACACTTTTTTTTCTTGTTGACTGGAAAATGTTCCTCAGCTGCAAATTTATTTTTGGGTTCGAAAATTCATCTCTTATACTTAAAAATGCCACTGCTTGATTGAAAATAAATTCCATTTGGTTGGTGAATCCAATATTTTATGAGCATTCAACTATTTGTTTAAAAATGCATGTAATATGTTAATAGTTCATCTTTTTTGGTAAAAAAATTGAACTTCGTGGTTGAAAATTCGTCCTTCTTGGTTGAAAATTAACTTTTTTGTTAAGAGCTTATATTTTCGTTTTAAAAATTGAACTGCTTAGTAGGAAACTCGAATTCTTCAACTTGAAAGTTCAATAATTTTATAAAAACTTCTATTATTGTCTTAAAAATGTACTTTTACTTAAAAAACTTTTGATGGTTGTAAATTCAAAACTCTCTTGTTAAAAAATCGTCTTTTTGGGAGAAAATTAATCTTCTTGGTTGAAGATTCATCTTTCTTGGTACAGAATTAACCTTTTTGTTCAAAATTCATACTCTTGTTTTGGAAACTGAACTCTTTAATTGCAAACTCGTCTTTTTGACTTCCAAATTCTACAATACTATATGGACTTTAAGTATTCTTTTAAAAATCGACTTTTTTGTTCAAAAATTTTTTATGGTTGAGAATTCAAATCTCTTGTTGAAAAATCCTCTTTTTGGTTTGAATGTTCATCTTTTAGATAAAAAAATTGAAATATTTGGTTAAAAACTAAAATTTTTCGTTTGAAATTTGTATTTTATGTCTAAAGTTTTAACTATTGGTTGTAAATGCAACAGTTTAGTTAAAAATTCATGCTTCTCGGTTGAAAATCAGATGTTTTGGTAAAATTTTATCTTTTGGGGTGAAATATTGATCTTATGGTAGAAAATTTATCTTTATTGTGTGAAAATTTAACTATTTTGTGAAAAATTCATTACATTTCGACTTGAAATCTTAGGAATATGAAACGTGCATTATTTTACTTTAAATAATTTATTCTTTTATCATTCTTTTAGTTTCGAAAAATCGTCTAATTTTCACTGTTTTGAAAGAATTTTTGGCTATGAAGTCTGTTACTAAGACAAACACTCCTCTCAAAGGTTTATCATCTCCTTTCCTGGTGCATTAAATGACAATAGTCAAAAATTCAAGCCACAAATATTGGAAAAATTGTCGAAAAGGTGTAAATGAGTAATATGCAGATTTATTTAAATTCTGCCATACAGTTGTTTTATTCGTCAGTATGATAGATAACGCTTTTTCAGAACGTTCTGGAAAGGTTTTTTTCGGGTAATGACTAATTACTAAACATGCATTTGTCTGCAGTTTTGTGTAGTACGGTTTTACATATTTCAAAATTATACAAGTGCGCAATACGTTTATTGATGTAACTATAAATAAAATGAGGCCATTTGTGAAGGTTATAGATAAATGAGGACATATGTGTGGATAAACATATTTATTTGACTTTTAGGTGTATAATGTTTCATTAGTTGCTACTTACAGCTTTAAACACTACAAATATTATTGTGATCTATATTTTGACACAGATAAGCATAATTTAAGTGGAACACAGTGGGCTTTATAGTCTGAGAGTCAGGGGGTGCTCCTGTGTTGGTCACCCAACCGCCTTTAATAAAACAATTAAGTATAATTTATTATACAAAACATTTAAACGTATTTGACTTTATTAATCTTTGGAATCTTCTAATTTTTTTCGATTCTCAAATTTGTACAGCAGTTCTGAAACAAATATACAATTATATCATAATGAATTAAAAATAATATATCAAAAATATTTAGAAGTTCTTATAGGTTTAGGTTTTGAACTGAGCCATTACAGAAAAAAAAACAAAATGTAATCTTTGCAGAGATGTAAGAGTAATCTTTATTCGCAACAAAAGTTACCTTCGCGTGTGAAGATTCACTCACTACACTGGAAATGGTTTACATGTCGAGATGACATTAAATCTTGTTGTTTCGATGCAAAAAAAATTTAACTTTATATACATGAAAAATTTCTGACACAAAAATTCACTTCTGTTTTTTCTGTGAGGCTTATTTTGGTTAAGCTATCGAGCTGTGTGATAAAAAAGTATAATTGTGTTAACTTACAATATGGTAATAAGACCGGAACACATTGTCCTTTGAACCAATATAAAAAAATCCAAAATCGGATTTTTAGCAGTACGTTCCAGTTTGTCTAAATTTTCTCCAATTATTTCACAGACTTGAGTACTTCCGGAGAGAAAAGGAGTTTTTGATTCACTTATATTCATACTAGTTACTCCGTGCACAACATCGGTAATCATTTTTGATAGAGCACCATTCATAAATTTACTAAGAGCACTATCAACTATTTCTTGAAAAGTTTTGATTGCGTTTAGTGGATTTAAATGATCTAACATATCGGTTATGTTTGGCAAGTTGTTATTAGCATTTTCGGCGGAACCTGTTTATGTAAAGAAAGAATAGTCAAGAAACATTTTTTATGTTGAATTTGAGTAATTTATCAATGAATATTAGTATTGGAATTTGTGAATACTTACATGCTACCGTCAGACATAATATCACGATTGAAAATTTCATTTTGGATATTTGATTCGAAGTATCAATTTCTATTCACTTACTTCAAAAACGAAAGTAACAGAGATAACAATGTAGGTTGTCACTGTACCACAATCTCTTCCTAAATGTCTACAAAACATTTACGGTGGCTTTTTATAGTCGTAAACCTCAGGTAAATATTAGTCATTTTCACATATGAAACATTGTTTACACTGACGATTCTTTCAGAAAGATGAGACGAGGAACTTTATTTAAATGTAGGCCCCCCGAAACGTTATCTTGTCAAATGCTTTGCAAGTGTTGAAAAATGTGCATTACGGAAGCTACTGAGCAATTTCAAGAATGTGACATAAATATTTGATTAATCTATTTAATTTTTATGATGACTGTTTCATTCTATACAGCTGCTTCTCGTTTTTTTTTTGTTACCAATAAACAAAAAATGTATCGAAAATTATTATAAACGAACATTAATCATTCGAAATTGTAGTAGAAATATCCAAGGTAGATATAAAAGTTTTATTTTAGATTTCTGGTGGAAATTTTGAAATAATTCATCCAAGAGCTTAAGAATTAAAAAAAATAAAGCTGTTGAATACAATTAAAGTTTAATAATTTAAAAATAATTATTGTATATTAGAAACTTACATTGCTCATAAATATTAAGTTTGCAAACTTCTTTTTAAAAGGCAAAACAAATCAAAGCTTCATCCAATCACGAACACGGGTTTCCCAAAAATATTAGTTTTGAAACAGTTTCGAAATAGTTACGAGGAAATTATCAAAAATAGTGCCATGCAATTTTTAATAATTGGATTGTCTGGCAATCATTATTTAAAAAATAATTGGTACAATCGTTAAAATTGTGTTTAAATTAGTTTTTAGCGATTTTAAACCAAACTGAAAGATCAGTGTAAAATTACATTTCTGTATATTGGTGAAATGAAAAATATATTATTACTTTTATGTAATTTAATGTTTGAGACGTTTGAAATAAGATATAACAAATAACTTTAAAATCGAATATGGAATCATTAAATTTTTAACAACTTTGTCTTAATCTTCATAAAGTGCGATAAGGTGTCACGATTACTCGGGCAAATGTGCATTTGACATTTTTTTTAAACGCAAAGGTACTAAATGTAGCTTTCACTTCGTTTTATGGAACATACATTATCTCTTATTAGTGAGTTTTGTAGACACTGTACGCTGGAGCAAAGACACTTATTTTTGCATTCAAACCATACAACTCACGATTAGTGAAACCGTTCCGATTATTAGGATTATCTTACGTTTTTGAATAAAACAATTTTTTGAAAACAGAATAAATAAAGTTTATAGCCTCCTGAATTATCTCTGTTTTATGTTTATGTGTTTTCTCAGGAAGTGATAAAGTCATTAATATTTGCATTTCAAACCTGTTCGATTTAATTTATTTAAATACAAAGTTTTGCGTAAATTTCGTGAAACAGTATTACATTCCTAAACATATAATATATCTTCATAACAAAGATTTCTTGACCATCTAACTCAACTTCTGTTAAAACCGATTCAAATTTGAGGCCGTAACTCATAAATATATTTATTCTACAAAATTTATAGATATTACTTTCAAACCTAATCGATTCTTGGATTATTGGTAGAATCACAAGAGTTATAACCTCAATCCAAAACCATTTACCATTATTAATTGTGGTTACAGTTACTTTAGAAAAAATTGAAATTTGCTATAAATTATTATGATAAAACTTCGCTGCCAGTTTATATACCCTTAAGATTTTATTATTTTTGCCATTTTGGATTAATGTTGAGGACAATGTTTAAATTAGGTCAAGTTTTTATCTGAAGTTTTTTGGGGATCATCCAAAAATAACGTAAGACTATTTAAGGGGTGGAGAGGTTACGTCATATTTTACTATTTCTTATGAACTAACACGTAAGTTCAACTTTTAACCAAGTAGTTGAATTTTTAACCAAGAAAGATAAATTTCCGATTAATTACATCATTTTTAACCAAATAGTTTATTTTTCAACACAGAAAATTAAATTTCTACAGAAAAACACAAATTCTTAACAAAATAAATAAATTTTTACCCAAATAGTTGAATTATTAACCAAGAAGATTAATTTTCTACCAAAAAATATACATACAAAATATATAATATACAAACGAATAATTTCTCATTTTCAAACTGAAAAAATTAACTCTGAACAAAAATGGCAATAGCTAAATTTATATTAAGAAAAAATTAATTAAAATTTTTCTTTAAACCGAATTTTCAACACAAATTTAGTTTTAAACCAACAGGGTTGAATTTTAAACCAAATAGTTGAAATTTCAGTTCAAAAATTAGATTTTAACAAATAAAAAAATTTAAACAAATAAGTTTAATTTTCAACCCAGAAAAATAATTTTATACCCAAAGAGACAAATTTTTAACAAAATACATCAATTTATAGCAAATAGTTGATTTGTCAACTTAGAAGATTAACTTTTTATCAAAAAATACACATTTTTAACAAATGACGTCAAATTTTCAACCGAATAATTGAAATTTTTAAACTCATAAAAAAATCAATTTTAAACTAGAAAGGGAACGGTTAAATTTGCGTTTAAAAAAATAAATTTTTTTTTTTTAAATCAAATTTTCAACACAAAATTTAATTTGGAACCAAAAGAGTTGAATTTTGAACAAAATAGTTGAAATTTCAATTAAAAATTAGATTTCAACATATAAAAATTTTTTTCAACAAGTTTGTTTAATTTTTAACCAAAGATGTGAGTTTTGAACTGAAATTAGAAATCTTAAACCAAAAAATTGAATTCTTAAGATAATAGCTCAAGTTTCAAGCAAGGAGTTGAACTTCCAACCTAAAAAATAATTTTTAACAAAAAAATGTAACAGTTAATATTTTAACAAAACATGCTTTAAATAAAAAGCAGTTAAATTTAACAAAAAACACGAATTTTCAACAAATCACTTCAATCCTTAACAAGAACAGATTAATTTTTCACTAAAAAGATGAATTTAGAAGTAGTACATGAATTTTTATTTAAATATTTCAATTTTGAACCAAAAAAAAACAATTTTTAGCCAAAAATGGACTAGTTAAATTTTATGTTTAGAAAATTAATTCTCAACCAAGAGAAAAACGAATTTTCTACAGATTGGTAAAATTTTCAACAAAAGAAATAAAATTTTAACTGAAATTATAAATCTTTAACTAAAAAAAATATATTTTTAACAAAGTTTTGATTAAATACTTAATTTTTTTACACAATTGTTGGATTTTCAAACCGAAAATACAAATGTTCTGTAAAACTAATAAATTTTCAACCATAACTATTAATTTATAAACACATTTAACGTTTTTATCAAAAAGTATAAAATTTATACAATAAGAGATCAATATTTGAACCAAAAATACGAATATTTAACAAAATAGTTCATTTTTCAATTTAAAAAAATGTTTGCTCGAAAAAGGGAAAAAACGTCAAACGAATTGTTAAAGTTTGAAGCCAAAAAGATGATTATTAACAAAACAGTTGAATTTTTATCGAAAAATGTTGACTTCTTAACAAAATTTTTGAATTTTTATCAAAATAATTAAATTTGTAACCAAACAGTACAATTTTCAACTAAAATCAATGAATTGTCAACAAAAGTTATAATAGTAGACTTTTCAACTAAAAAAAATAATCTGTCAACTAAGAATAGTTTTATTTTCGTATTAGGTTCTATTAATTTAGTTCAAATTTGAGTATAAGAACGTGAAAATAGGAAAAAACTACAAAGCTTCGAAAATATAAAAAGGATTTTTCAAATTTATAGACTCTAGAATAATAGTTTAAATTATCATTAGAGCTCCTTTTTAATACTTGTAAAATATTAAGTTAAAAAACTGGAAAGTTTGCTAATAAAAGTAAAAATAATAAAAAATTTCAGACTAGACACTTTTAAATTCAGACTACACAAAGTGCGTTGGACTGCGCAACGTTTAAAGCCTTCAAAAAATTATAAAATTGTTATTTTTGATAAAATTTATTGTTATTGAATTGTTATTAATTGTTACTAATGGTTATTAATTATTGTTTATTTTTTAATCATTATTTTTTGTAATTGACTTATTGACTTATTGTTATCAATACATTTAATTTTCTAAAACTAATGTTATGAAGGTCAAACGTTTATTTAATCATGTGACTTTATATTTTACATGTACGTTTATTCCCTAAGTTTATAAAATCTTGGCAAGATTTTGGAAGGGGAGTAGAATAAATTTAGCTTTATATTAAATTGGGGGTGGTGGATTGAAGATTTCAGGAAAACATCTCACATTTTCTATGAATGGCCAGGTTTTTGTTAATTCATTAATTATTATTGAATGAAATCATAAATAATTTCTTTAATAATAATAATAATATTTAGCTACTTATTAATAGAAATAATGTGTTGCTGCATTATTAAAATCCAACAGAAATGGTTCGTACAATATTTTTAGTAATATTATTAGGTAAATTACCAGTCATATTGTTACAAGTTTAAGTAAATCAACATACCATTTTTTTACGTTTAATGTACTAGAAACTCTTTAAATTGCGTTGACAAACATCTGTTTACAATAATATCTGTTCCACTTCTTTTCTTAGTTACTCGTAAACTTGGAAATATCTTGCGTAAGAAATGGTTGTAAACATGTATTTCTCTTTTCCTTTTAGGCTGATCCATTTAGGTCTCGTAACGCAGTTGTATCAAAAAGATCCACGAAAACAGTGAAATAGAAAAACACCGGTGAAACAGAGGTCTTGGTAATGGTTCCTCTTTACTGAAAAGTATCATTTAGGTCCTTCAGTACGAGTATGTATACTGATGGACAACTCAAATTCACTGGGTAATAGGCTTATGAAAATTTTACTTTACTAAGTTATGCTCAGAATCACTGTATAAATTTATTCACAACCAGTGGCAACTCACGACTACAACTGACTCTATAAAGATGTGCTTGCACTTTCCTGGAAGTTTTGCTAGAGGAGAAGAAAAATGCAGAAATCCATCATCCCGAGTTCAGCTGGTCTTCCAACTGTCAACTTTGAATGTAGACATTCAATGCGCAACCATCTAGTTGCACAGTTATCCACACAACCTGGTCGCAACACCGCACAGTGGGGTGAAATCGGAAAACGAGGTTCAAAATGACATTTAGAACGCAATTATGCACTGATTGTAGAATTTTTTTTTTGAAAAATTCAGAACTAAATTTTTCAGAAAATGGTGAGAGTAGATTTTTTATTTTTTTGTTTA
>JAUELO010000135.1:15548562-15560911 GCA_032357855.1 Amphibolips quercusostensackenii
ACGCTTGAAAAAGATTGATTTTTATTTCTCTGAAGGTTAAAAGTCAAAGGTTAAATGCAGAGGCTCATAGCTCAGAGATCAAAGGGTAAAGTGTTAAAGGACCTTGCACCAAATGTACAGAAAGTGGCTTCTACCGGCTTGCTTCTATTACTGCTATTTTCATGCGATTTTTTAGTCAGCCCTCCCTCTTGTGACAATTTGTGACATTTTGTCAAGCCTCCATCCTCAAACTTTCATCCGACACTGAAGCTGACCCCCTTCCTGTTTTTGAATCTGAAATATAAATGCACATAATTTTATATAAGCGTCTATCGAACATTGAATAATGAGTTAAAACTACTTGATAATAGTAAGAGTATTATACTTTTGGTTAAATTCTTTAGACATTTTTTTCAGTTGAAAATATTGATATAATTTGAAGATTAATTTAGACTGCAGATTGACTTAACAGGTTTAGGGGCCTTCCATGACTACTTTTTCCCTTTTTTTTAAGAATTCTTATTTTTTCCCTGTTTTTTAAAATTTTCCATTTATCTCGTCTTCTCGCTTAAATCTGAACTAAGTTAATAGAACCTAATAAGAAAACCTAACTATTCTTATTTGAAAAATAATTTTTTGTTCGTTTTTCTTGGTCAATAATTCAATTTCACCAGAAACTCGGTTGAGGAGTCCTCGATTCAGTAATTCCTAGAACTGATGGTCCTTGTAGTTTCTTAGTTCGCAGGGTTGAAGGAAAGGCTGTCAATAAAATGTCTCCACCAGTAGTGGAGTGATAAAAGCGGGCAGCGTCCTCAGTGGATAATTCAGCTGTCAACATACGCGTCATTTTGTTTTCAGTGTTCTTTTGATAAAACTACGAAGTACATCACTGAAACGATAGTAGTTTTAGTAAATGAAAATTTGACTATTTCATCATTGTGTCAATGATTCACGTTTTTGGCCTAAAATTTAACTACTTATTTGAAAATTGAAGTGCTCTATCAAAAATTCATTTCTTTAAAAAAAATCTTTTTTTTGGGTTAAGAATCAAGAAACCCCTAAATAATCGTCTTTTGTAAAAAATCGTCTTCACTTTATAAAAATCCAACAGAAATGGATTACATGGCCCTGACTGTTTACGTTTGCAGAAATCCGATTTAGGTTCAAGGCTATTTGCAGGCCACCCCGAAACTGTTCTCAAACCGAGTTTCTGGTGTACTCAGATGTAAGTTGAATTACTTTCATATAAATTAATTTTTTTGGTTGAATATTTATCTATTTTAGTTAAAAAATAAGTGTTTGGTTGAAAATTCATGTATTTTGTTGTTAATGCATTTCCCTGAGTAGAAAAGTAATCTTCGTAGTTAAAAAATCAACTTTCAGGTAGAAAATACAACTCTTTGGTGGAATGCTCTTAACTCTTCTCTTCTAAATTTATTTTTTTAAGATCCATTATTGTAGTTAAAAATATATCCATTTCATTTGAAATCAAACTTTTTTGCTAAAAATTCATTTTTATTTTTTTTCATTTTGGTAGAGAACTAATTTCATTTACTGAAAATAATACTATTTCATTTTGATTTGAAATTTATATTTTGAATAAAAAATTGATTTTTTCTTATTTATTATTCGTGTTTTTGGTAGATATCCCGTCTTTTTTCGTAAAAAGTACTTCTTTATTGTTAAAGTTTTTTATTTTTCGGTTAATAATGGATCAGCTTTATTAAAAATTATTCTTTTTTGCTCAACAATTAAAATTTTTTGTTGAAAATTAGTCTTTTTGTTGTTAGAAATTCATAATTTTCGCTAAAAATTCAACTATTTAGTCATAAATTAAATTTTCTGTTGGAAATTCATATTTTCAGATTGCAAATTAAGCTGTTTGGTGGAAAATTCGTCTTTCTGGCTTAAAAACTAAACAATTTGGTAAGAAACTGAACTGTTTGGTAGACCAAGAAATTTTTTACTAAAAATTCACATTTTTTGTTAAAAGTTTTTTCTTAAAAATTGAAAATTAAATTATTTTGTAGAAAACGAATGTATCTTCTTAAAAATGCATGTTTTTAAGTAATAAGTTGATCTTATTTGTTTGAAATTCATCATTTGGTTGAGTATTCAAGTATTATGTCAAAAAGCGTCTTTTTTAGCTTAATTCAATTAGTTGAAAAGTCGTTTTTTATTCAAAAAATAATTTTTTAAACTGCAAATTTAACTATTCTATTTTTCGTTGAAAATTTAACTTTCTTCTGGAAAATTAAACTATTTCTTTAAAAATTCATCTTTCTTGATTGGAAATTAAGTTTCTTGTTAAACATTTTTTTTCTGATTTAAAGGTCAACTGTTTTCTGATGCAATCAACTTTTCAGCTTAAAAACTTAGCAATTTAAAAAAAAAAATTTTATTCGGATAAAAAATTACTCCTGTTTGTTAACGTTCATTCATTTGGTTGAAAATTTAATTATTTTGTAAACAATTCGTTTAGGTTCCCTTGTAATATATCAAAATCTTCAAAAAGCCATTAAGACTCCTCAAAACTTCTTAAAATCCTTTTTAATGTTAGGAACTCCTTTGATATTCCGTAAAATCTTTTGAAATTTTATGAAATCCTCTAAAACCCTATGATATACTTTTGAATGCCTTGAAATTCGGTCAAATCTTCGGGAATCTATTAAAATCTTTGGAAATTCCTAAAAATTTGTGAAAATACTTCGGTATATCTTGGAATTCCTTGAAATCGCGTCACTTTTTTTGAATTACTTAAAAATATCTTGAAATTCTTTCAAATTAGTAGTACATGTTGATCCTTTTAACTTAAAACAAAATTTTTTTGGAACATAATCAGATGGGATTAAAAATCTCGTTCATTATGAATTCTTACAGTAGGCGGGAGGGGGTCTAAGATTTTAAAAGTCATCCTTACATAATTGATGGACGTTTCCTTAAGAAATGTGACGTAATCAAGACCAACTTTAAATCAAATATTTTTTCAATTGTTGAGGTTTGGAAAAAATTTATGTATTTATTTGGTCCGTGTGAGCAAATAAAATTGTTTTAAAAACAAAACATCCACAAATATTAAATCATTCAATCTTCAGAAATTAAATATTTCATAAATAGAAGATTGAATTGAGCTGCATTACCTCTGAAATCCCAGTGACCTATTTTTTTTTGTTTATCACCAGAGACCATAAAACGTCAAAATTAGACATATTACGAATATTATTTTTTTTCTAAAGGAAAGACTTATGAGAAGTCGCTATGTATCAAAATTATTGCAGATACACTTTAGGAACATAAATATTTAGCTTAAGATGTGAGCCAATTGTTATTAGCAATTAATGTGAGCAATTATTTTCATAAAGTGCTTAACCGCATTACCTTGATGAAATATAACCCCTGAGATAGCTACATCATTATTTAGCAGAAAACAATTTTTTCGATGAAAAAAGGGTAAATTTTTAATTTGTTCATAATATTGTTATAAGCAATACAAATATTTAACATTTATATTTTCCTGCAGTTATTTATTATAATTTAGAATTTCTTTAAAAGTTGTTTTTGAGAAATAAAATCATTCGAAAAAAATGCAATTTGTTCATGAGAATATTTTTAATAGCGTTAATTGGTGAATAATATTTATTTTCTATTTCAAATAATACATGCATAGAGTAGAGAATGCTTCTACAGTAGATAATCATTAATTGCTATCACAAATACTAGTGAAATAATCAATTCTATTTTGCATATAATAATACGCATCATGTCATAATTATTAATTACATTTGATTTATTATTTTACGTACATAAGTATTTAAATTCATCATTATCCACTGTAGGATAATTATTCACTGTAGGGTGGTCTCCTTTACTCCTACGAGGTATTTATGGATTTTTAATCAAGATAAAGTTTTTTGCTGCATTTGATCACTTTATGAAAATAATTGTTGATATAAATATTGTGTATAACAATTATCCTGAATCTTTAACTTTATATTTATCTTCCTAAAGTATATCTGCAATAATTCTAGTAGATAGCGATTTCTCTTGAGGTTTTCTTCGGAAAAAAATGTAATATTCGTAAAATGTCCAATTTTGACGTTCTATTTCTTCAAATAATAAATTCCACTCAGGCAAATTAAAAAACCGAGACTAAAATCGTTCTGCAGGATTTAATCCTGGTCATATCTAAACAGGAACGTTAAAATCGGTCTAGAATTGCAGACTGTAATAGATTATGAACAGTAAATTCCCGATTCCTCCCAATGTGTGCCCCAAAAAATGCTTGCCGTGCCACCACTGACAATGACTTGCCAATTTAAAAGACCATAAGTCCAAAAAATCACCAAGAAATCGACCAATAATTCTTTTATCAAGCGTAACTATTCACCTGTTAATATGAAAGAGGGGAACGTATAAAATCGTCACACGATCTCCATTACGTCGTTACGGTCTCGCGTAGTACGGTGACTGGAAATTGTACGGAAGGGCGGTTCTCCTATTAATGAAATTTGATTCAGGGGATGGAAACTAAGCGAGGGTTCTAGAAGGGTGAAAGCAAAACGGAGATTGCATAAACAAATTAGCGTCCAGGCATAGTTTCTCGTAAAATCAGAGACATATGCGTGAAAATCAAAAATAAGTTAGATGACATCTTTGCTGTTTTTTTTAAAGTTATAGCAATTAATTGACTTAACTATTGTAACTGTGAAGAAGATTTTTTCATTAGCTTTAGGATCTGTAATTTTTATTTTTGTTCTGCAATTAATTTTTAAGAACTATGTAAATATTTTTTTAAATAAAAATTAGGTTTCTTATGTTTCGTTCGTGACCGACTTAGACAATACATTTGATAATTTATACATTTTACAGTTTAAATGACTTAAATTATTTTAATCATATATCTTTTTAAAAAAATGCTACATTTGTTTGTAAATTTTGTAAATTTCACACTTAATTATATAATACATTTCAACCACGAATACGGGTTAGAACTTAATTAATTTTATTTCTAAAAACACATACTTTCTTTTAATAATGCTATCCCGGGCACTCGCAGTCTCAGACAATAAGGTTCATTTTCGAACCAAATAATAAAATTTTTTTCGATTCCTAGAATTTTAAATCTGTTTTTTATGAAAATTATTAAAATAAAAATGTTGTTCAAATTGTGTGAGTGTAGTTATATTATGTGATTACTTAGTGTCTTCCCAACCGAGCCTAGGTTTGCGCAGTAGTAACCAAAATGATACATAGGAATAGAAGTATTGAAAAAAAGGAGATAGAATGAGAATTACTGAGAATAAGTTTTGAAAAATTAGTTTTTTTTTGGTTCATAAATATTGATAAATATTTGTTGTCAACTTAATAATTTTTTATTTTTTCACGTACATTTCAACCGACAGCTGTGGTTGAAATGCATTATATTATTAACTGCAAAGCTTACAAAATTAACAAACAAATATAGCATTCAAAAAAATATATATAGATGCCAATTAAAAAATATTTTTCACAGTGAAAGTCAAAAAGTTGGCAATATCATGTCTCTAGAATAGTATACGCTTGTGTTTGGAAGACTCATTTTCTGAAAGACAGGGTTTTATTAAGCGTATTTTTCCAATAATGTCGTATCTGTCAATTAATTTTATTAAACTCCGTGTAAAAATAAAGCCGATTGAATATGAGAGAAATTTCATCAGATAACGTGTCTCCGTCTAACTTTTTAAAATTCATGGCGTTATACCTTTTAGAAAAACAATAAAATCTAATTGCAAAATACACGTATTTTTTAAAAATTAATTTGTAGAATTACAAAATAATCTTTTTTTCTTGTTTCTAACTTAAGCTTTAAATTTATAATTACTTTTTTAATTTCTCCGAGTTTTACTGTCATTCGGTAACAAAACATTTTTTGGTTGATTTTATTGTTCGAAGGTTTGATCTTCACATTCAAATTGATGAATAATTGAATATTATTGAATACAGTTCCAGAAATGGAAATTTAATTACATTTAAAGTGTCTCTATTTTACAAAATAACCGATTTTGTAGCCCATAAAACATCCTACAACAATTCAGTGTCGTCCAGTAACACGGTTTCATTATTAAAATAAGTATATTTTCGATTTGACTTTATAAAAATAAATGTACTTCTTACTTTTAAAACACTTTATTGATAAGTTATTCTAGAGTTCAGGCTAAGCACATTCTTTAAAAGTATAACATTTGAACTGCACAACCTTGTCATACAGTAATACAAAAGTTATTCGCAATAAATGGGTTTAGCTGAAAAGCAGTAAATAATCGATATTCGTATTATTTTAAAATCAAAAAATCCTGAAAAATTCTTAAAAATTTCTAAATCATTTTGAGAATTTCTCAAAATATTTCAAAATACCCTAAAATGTTTAAAATACTTTAAAATCTTTGAAAATCCATGGAATTTTTTAAGCTCATAAAAACTCCTTTTAATTTTTTAAAATACCCTAAAATCTTCTAAATCCTTTGAAATGCCCCTAAATAATTGAAATAAATTGAAAATTTCTTGAAATGTTAAATATATCCAAAAAATAGGTAAAAATTTCTCATTTTTGTCAATACATTGAGATATAAAAAAATCTTCGAAATCACGCGAAAGCCCTCAATTCATTGTGATTAAAGTACATTGCTCAAAATCCCTTAAAATCATTGAAATGTTCAAAAATACTATAACATTTTTTTGAATTTCCTTATATTATTAACATACTTGGAAATTCCTTAAAAATTTTTTAACCAGTTAAAATATTTTTTGAAATCTTTTAGAATACCCTTAAACATTTAAAATATTCTGACACCTTTTGAAGCCCCTTGAATTTATCGAAATCTATTGAAATTACCTTAGAATCTTCTAAAGCGCATAAAATCATTGAAATCCCTTTAATTTGTCGAAATCTATTAAAAATTCCTTGTTATCTTCAAAAATACATTGGAATATTTTTAATTTTTTTAAATAGCTTCAATTTATTAAAATCTTTTAAAAATTTCCACATATATTTTCAAAAACCCTGAAACATTTGAAATCCTTTGGAATATTTATTAATCCCCTTGAATTTTGTTTAGCTCTTGAAAATTCCTTAAGGTTCCTAAAATTATCAGAAAATAATTTGAATATTATAAAATGTTTAGAAATTTGCTATATCTATTAAAATCCTGTAAAAATTCTTTGGAATTTTGTGAATTTCCTTGTGATCATTAAAATAAATACCATAAAACGTTTTAAATTTTGTAAAGTACCCTAAAATGGTTATAAAGTTCTGAAAATTTTCTACGATCCCATTAATTTTTTTCAATAACTTGAAATTTCCTGAAATCTTTGAAATCATATTAAATCTTAGTCCGTTACTGTAAATATTGAATACAAATAAGAGTGCGAAAAATCAATAAAATGATAATTTCATTCTGGTCTATTTGTTAAGAAATTGCATTATACAGAATAATAATAAAATTCTTATATTTTAATTTTTGAGAAGCAGATCTAATTATTATTTTAAATTAAAAAATATCGTAAATGGTGTATATCAAAAGATTGAGATCAAATATAAAAATTACAATTTGCCAATATAAGCGTACCTTTTAATCTTACAAATAATCATTTTTACACTTATCGTAATTAATTTGACTAGAAAAAATATGCTTTATGTTGATATAAAATAATTTTTTTATTTAATTTAAAATCGAAGAATTCCAGCTTTTTTATTTTGAATTCAATAGAAAAAAAGGTACTTTCGATCAACATAAAACATTATTTTTTTATAAATAATTATTAGAATAATGGTGAAAATAATGATTTGCGAGATTAATAAGTACGCTCTTATATTAAAATTTCTTGGATTTAATTTATCTTATGAATTTTAGAGGAATTAAAAGGTTTTGTGGTATTTTCGAAAATTCCAAAGGGATTTCAGAAAATGTCTAACATTGGCAAATATTTCAAAGAATTTTTATGGATTAAAAGGATTTTATAAGATTTCTGAGGATTTCAATAATTTTGAGGGATTTTAAAGATTCTCAATAAGGTACTTAATGAACTTTCCAGGATCTTAAAGGATTTCATAGGACCTTATATATTTCATGAGATTTCAAGTTATTCCATGAGATTTCATGTAATTTTATGGGATTTTATAATAATTTAATGAATTTCAAAAAATTTATTCACAAGAATTGATGGATTTCATTACATTTTAAAAATTTAGAGAAATTCTCTAATAATTCAGGGTATTCTTAGAAGATCTTATTAAGTTTTCTATACATTAAAAAAAATTGAAGAAATTGTATAAAATTGTAGCTTATTTTTATAGATTCCATGAAAGTTTCAAGAGATTGAAAAAATTTGAAGGGATTTTCAAAAGATCTCAAGGTATTCGAAATATTTTACAATATTTTAAAAGATTCTAAAGAATTTTCTAGCGATTCAAAAAATGTAAAGAAATTTCCAAGGATTTTAATGATCTTAAGGGATTAAAAAAAATTTTTATGTGCTTTTAAAGAAGTTCTTAGAATTTCGAAATATATAAAACGATTTTGTAGGACCTATACGGATTCGGGTAATTTCATTAATTTTTGTAATATTTTTATGATGGAAGTTATTTATATAGATAACTTTAATAAAACAAATTTTTTTCAATTTGTTTAAAAAATATATTCTTACAATTTGACATGGCATTTTCTATAGAATGAGCAACCTGTTATTTGAAAAATAAGATTTTTCAAGAAAAGATTTTCGTCTATCAACAAGTGGGTTGAAATAAAATGAAATTTGTATGAACAAAATTTGTTGGTGAAAATTAACCAGTGGTGAATGTTTCTGCCGGAAGTGTATCTTGCGTCTCGGATCATAAATGTTTCCTCGTCACGGTATCCGCCAAATAATTCGATTTTAACGATGCCGCCCCTTTGTTCGTCTCGAGATTACACCTACTCAGCTCGCGATGCTCAGATATAATTCACCGCCAGGACAAAGAGTTGGATACTGTCGAATGCGTTAGTTGAGAGTCAGAAATTCCAGAAACTGGAAAATTTATTCAGAATATTTATTATTAATAGTTGATTAAGTATTTGTAATTTATGTGCTATTCCGTTAGTCATTCGATATTAAATTACGATCTTGCCTAAAAGTAAACTCACGACTCTAATCAATTATTATTCAGCATATTAATAATTAAAATTATTTCTTGTTGTTTCAGGTGAGTACAACTTTTTATGAGTGGAAATTTGGAATGCTGCATCTGTAAGTTGAACAGAATCATAATAAAGAACGGTGGATTTGCATTGAGTTTTACTAAAAAAAACTTGCACCTTTCGTTTCCTATCCGAAGTTAATTTAAGGAGGCCTCGCGATTATTTTTAAACCGAAAACAAAAAACCGCTAAATAGACACAAATTTTATCGCACATAGCTTATGAAATACAAACTTTAAAAGCTATGTTCTACTGAAAAATCTGATAAAGAAAATCAGTTTTAGTTTTTGTAAAATAGCATATTTCCTGGGCACTGTATACAAAAATAGTTAGAATATGAAATCAAGCCGACTGAATTCCAAGCAAATCTACTACAAAATAAAATGTTTTACAATCTAGCATACGTTTCAAGTTATAGCGTTTTAAAAAATACCCACATTTATGAAAGTTTGCTGAACAGGAAGTTTTTTAGAAATATTGCAAAATATTGCTTAATGACTTTGCGTTAAAAGTTGTAAAATTAAATTCATTATTGAAAACTTATTTATTTAATTGTTGATGGGAAATTTATGTTGCGTTAAACCCTCTTGTTGAAAATTAATTTTTTTTCTTTACAGATTCGTCATTTCAATAAAAAATTTATCTTAATAGTTACAAATTTAACTATTTTGTTTAAAATTTGTTTTTTTTTTAATCAAACATTAATTTTTTTACTAAAAATTGAACTATTCTATTCTTGGTTGAAAATGTATCTCCCTTATTAAAAAACTTAACTAATTGTTTCAAAGTTAAACACTTTTAATAAAATTTTTTTTGGGTTAGAGATTCATAGTCTTAGATTGTGAATTCATTTCTTTGTTTGAAAATTTAAGTGTTTTATTAACAACTCATTTTTTTGACCGGGGATTCATTATCTTAGTTAAAAATTCAACTCTATAGTTAAAAGTTTAAATATTTTGTTTGAAATTATTTCTTTTTGTTAAAAATTAATTTTTTTGACTGAAAATTTAACCTGATTTGACTTTAATTTTTGGTTAGAAACTTTTCTGTTTAAGTTGAAAGTTAAATACGATTGTTTAAAATTAATTTTTTCTGCTTCCTCATAGAAAAAGCTTTGTGATGGTAACATTTTCGAAAAATTTTAATTTATTAAGTTAAACCTTCCTCCATTTAAATATGTTTACTACAATGTTCTAAGCAATTTTCCGGATGTGTGTTTGTTGAAAATTAATTTTTTCTGCTTCCTCATAGAAGAAGCTTTGTAATGGTGACATTTTCGAAAATTTTTAATTTATTAATTTAAACCTTCCTCCATTTAAAAATTTCTACTACAATGTTCTCAGCAATTTTCCGTATGTGTGTTTGTATATGTGAGTGAGGATTCGTGGATGTCACGCTTTTCGTAAACACGATATCTTCAAAACGGTTACATAAATTTATAACTTTTGGAGTGCTTACTTGCACCGCTAATATCTTGAAACTGACCGAAGGATTTATTAAAATATTTATTGCTATTTATATTATATTAAAAATTGATTTTTCTAGCAAAAATTTCCCGATTCTAATAATTTAGACTTGATGCAAGAATAGAAAAGATGTGTTCATTTGAAACGAATCAATTTACCTATAATACTGATGCATTTTATTGAAGAGTAAGAAAGCTATGGTACTGCATAACATTTGAAAATACGGTTTTTATAGTAAAACTTTTTTCATTAACATAATTCAAAATTGATGCCAGGTTATGAAAGATTCCTTGGCTTCAGGCGAATCGATTGACCTATAATATTAATACATTTTATCAGAGAGTAAGGAAGTTATGGTCATTCATATTATATTAAATATCTATTATTTAAAAAATCACTGATGCTTCCTCTATGAGGAGGCAAATACATTTGCTAACAGGAAGCACAGTGCTCGTAAAAAGCACCATACAAATAAATATATATATATAAATAAATAAAGTGGAAATATTTGAGATCGAATCAATAGCTAGTTTATTAAAGATTCATCGTTTTAGGTTGAAAAATTATTTCTTTGGTTTAAGATTTAACTATTTTTTTCGATATTAGTTGTTTTGTTTGTTTAAGAAATTATTTTTAAATTAAGAATATAATTATTCCATTTTTGGTTAAAAACTTACCTTCTTTAGTTGAAAATTTCACTACTTAGTAGGAAATTAACTCCTTGGTTAAAAATTAATATTTTCATTGAAAATTTATCTTCCTAGTTGAAAGTTGAAATCATTCATAAAAAAATTATTTTTTTGGTTTAGAATTAATAATTTCAGGTGAATTTTCATCTTTTTGGTTAAAAATAAAAAGATTTTGTTAAAAATTTGCTTTCTTGGGTAGGAAATTAAATTTTTCAATCAATAATCCTTACTGTTTCAGTTGAAGATTCGTCATTTGAGTCAAAAAATATTATCTTTTGGTTAACATTTCGTCTTCCTGGTTTGAAATCAAATGGTTATCGGCTACTAGGTAACTATTTTTGCTTGAAAAGTCTGCTTTTACATTTTTATTCAGGAATTTATCTTTATTGTTATAAATTTTATTATTCATTTGAAAATTGATAAGTTTTGATGAAAATTTAACAATTTTGTTAAAAAGTCATTTTTTTTGTTGAAAGTTCAATTGTCTCGGTTGAAAATAAACTTTTTTGTTTAAAATTCAACTTTTTTTGGTTGATGCTTATTAAGAAATTAAAAGATTGTGTTTTGAAATATCAACTATAACACTTTTTGTTGAGGATTTATCTTTTTTAGTTGATGATTTATCATTTTAGTTAGAAATTCATCTCTTTAGTAAATATTTGAACTATTTTGTTGAAAGTTCGTTCATTTTGTTAAAAATTGATCTGTTTAACCTAAAGCTTAACTATTCCACTTTTGGTTGGAAATTGATCTTTTTTAGGTAAAAATTTAGCTATTTGAACTAGGTAAATCTAAAGAAACACTAAAAAAAATGAATTTTTAAAGCCACTAAAATGTATAGCCCAACATATAAAGATTATAATTTTTCTTCCACCCCGAATTTCAAAACTTTCAAAAACATTTCTCGTTTAATTAACATTATATCGTTCATGCCTAACCTACGAATTTCAATAAAAAGTATGACAACTGCCACTCAATAGATTTAAATAAAGTTGTATGAAAAA
>JAUELO010000135.1:15642669-15656489 GCA_032357855.1 Amphibolips quercusostensackenii
TTATAGGAAAATTATTTTAGGTCTGTAATGCATTTCCTATAATTTGTTCGCGGTTATAAACATAATAGGATTTTTTTCTTATAATTATTGATATTTTAATTTATTAAAAGTATCATAGGAAAATTATTATAGGCCAGTAATGCATTTCCTGTAATTTATTCGAAATTATAAACATAATAGGATTTTTTCCTAATTATTGATATTTAAAATTAAATAATTCACATGAATTAATTGTTTATTTTCAATAACAATCTAACAATTTTTACATTTTTCAATAAATAAATAAATAATTAATAATATAGTTAATTAAGGAATAGTTATAGGAAAATAATGATAGAAATCTATAATATTAAAATACTGAAATAAAAATTTGGGAATTTTAAATTAGAATCAAGTCCAAATTAAAAACCCTATTGAACGACCAATACTCAAATTATTGCATAGAATTCCTGAAAATAAAAACAAGAATCGAACGACTAAATTTGGACAACCAACCTAAAATTTTCCTATTATAATTGAAAAGAGAAAAGAAAAAGAGAAAGAAAGAAAAAAATAAAAAAGAGGAAAGACATTGAGAAAGGCAACCAACCGAATAACCTTCCTTTTTTTAAATTTCGTTCATCTTTTTTATTTTTATTACTATACAATTACAACAATAGAACATAAAAAGTAAAAAAAAACTAACGTTTCGATGCTCATATATTCTTGTTTTTATTTTCAGGAATTCTATACGATATTGAAGTAATTATTACAAAAAGAATAAGATATCCATAGCTTTTAGGTTTCATTATACTTACAGTGTTAAACAAAGTTTCTTTTAAATATGTCATAAGAAGAAACACCTTTCCTAATTTAATATTTTTTAGAGTCCGTATCAGTATCCGAGAATGGAAAAACGAGCCGTGCCACGATAAAGTACTTACACGAAAGTACTTTTTAGGATAATTCCAAAGCTTTCGATGCTTTTTTTTAGAAATGAGACATTAAAATGAAACTCAGATTTTCACTCGTTAACATGTCCCAAAATACAAATTTGTGCACATAAAATGATATATTTATGACAAAAGAATTTTTAAATGATTACTGCTTATAGTAATTATTTGTATTAGGTTGAGAAATCCAAAATCTATGCATAGAGATAAGTCTATTAGTTCTAAGGGTGTATAATTATGCTTAAAAGTCTGTCCCTGAAGTTTTGTTTTCAGCCGGTAACACTCATGTTTTAAAATACAACTCGAAAAGAATCCCTTTAAAAACCCTTAAAAAATAAAAATAATAAATTTTAAGAACTGTCTACCGTCACAGAATTTCCCATAAAACTAACCCCCTTTCCAGCTCGTTCAGTGCTATAGTTACAAAAAATTCTGTATTACTAGTGGGTGCTTAGGATTTATTCTTGTGTTAGTGTTTATATAGGCACAAGAATATTATTTGCTTGTAAGATTATGAAAATTTTGCAAAATGTGCATCGTATGATTTTCGCGTGATCGAATTCGGTAACACTTTTTTAACAATTCTGATAAAATAAGTATAAAACTAAAATATATACCTTGTCTCTCTGCGATTTAGTTATTGAATAATTAGCTTTTCATTTTCATTGAATGTATATATTCAAATTTAATATTTACATCTAAAATCAAATAATTTCCGCATTTCCTCCGGTACTTATTACTTTGAAAGGTTTCAAAAACCATTAAAATCATTTTCTTTTACACAGAAGTATAAGAAAAGTATTTTTATCGACGAAAAGAAACAATTTTTAACATTTGTCCATGCATTATTTCAACCTAGCCCAAACGCATAGGTGGCGCCGCCACTCAGGCATGGGCGACTCTCATGACATTTTGTTCCCACAGGCCTCCAAAGATGTTTCACAGGGCTAGTTAATGTTGACAGCTTGTACCGTGCGCGCGCAAGAAACTTAAATGATCTTCTAAAAAATAATCTTCTAAAAAGTTCTAAAATCTTCTAAAAAATAATTATGATTAGCCTATCATGTATTTTAATCACATATGGTGAAATCAGCCCTTAGTGTCATTTTGCCTTTTATTTTCCGCAGTGCGGAAAGAAAATCAAGAGACTTCCCTTCGGGACACAGTTAATGAAATGCAAACTGGCCAAAAGCTCAGAGAAGCGAGTGTAACGAGCATAAAATAAACGAACGAACAAATACGCGAGAATTCGTATGAAATAGTTTCGCGTACGTCGGCATTCTGGTTGAAGTTGGTGGCTTGGTGGAAGAGGGGATGAACGATAAATCGGCAGATATTTATTAAATCGAATCGCCGGTTGGCTGAGTGAATCGATATTTGTCCATTGTCTGGACAATTTAATTGCAAACATCAATATGTTTAATTTGCCGTCTAAACCCAAACTGTAGACCAAACCACTCGCTTCATTCCCTTCACTCTGCAGCTCGTCGCGGTGTCCCTTCGGCTATTTTTTCGAACGGTTCAGAATTTAACTCTCGTGTTTGGTCCGGTCAAACATTTGTCCCCGGACGGAGCATTCTCCAACGAGTGGCCGGTTTTTGTGGCTCGTCGTTAAATTAATAAATCGGCCAGCGTGGTTATTATTTCGTCCACTTCACTCGCTCCTGTGTTTTTGCAGAAACAACATTTTTTATTACAGATCTCTGCGAATCGACCTTTCTCGTTAAACAGCTCGTTTATTTATTGTCGATTGGACTCATCCAAAAGCTTTGGCTTTAACTTCAATGAATTTCCAACTAACCCGATTCATTGCCAATTTCACACTGTTTTTCTTCTCATTTATTTTAACCTGAACTCTTCTTTTTTAATATATTCACAATTTGAATTAACTATGCTGCAACAATGAGGTAGAAGAGAGAAATTAAAATTAATTTTTTGGATAGAAATAAGAATTAAAAGATTTTTTTGAGAAGTATCTGATTTAGTTTTATTTTTTCAATGCATCTTTAAGCGTTACTAAATTTCGTTAAAAAAAGTTGGGGGTGGCTCTTAACTTCACGAGTCTTTTTTTTTATTATCCTTTGAACTTTCTTGCATTGATTTCCGCAGGCTAAACGATTATTTGGAGTCTTTAAGAATTAACGCCCCTCCTCGTTTGGGAGAACCGTGAAGCGAAACAAACCGCTAACCACAATTCGTATGCAACAACGTTAGGGAGAAAAGAAGAGCCGCCGAGAAAGACCAAAGAGGAAGATGCACCAGTGATCGTACTTTTAGGAACATAAAAATGACATAAATTATTATATATTTGAAACTTAAGTTTTCTGATAGGCATTTCATGAATTTTAATATTTCATTGCAGATTTAGGGGTCGTTTAAATACTGCATCACACTAAAAGGGGGTATATGTTTTGTAAAGATTTGTGACGCACGGTTTGGGGGAAAAGTTGAAACAGAATTTGGCATCACACGAGGAAAGCATAAATGTAAATAACTATTTTTTTTAGTGCTTGGCAAAATGAAAATTATTAGTTTCATTTCACAAGAAAAGCTGATGTTATGATATGTCAACTAGGCGAGAAATTGAATTAAGATGTTAGATTTGTTGAAATACTGATCCATTACTGGTACAATACAATACTAGGCCAATATATCAACAAATCTGACATCTTTAATAAATTATTATTTTTCGGTATGTCTGGAAGATTCGACAAGAAACCGGAAAAAGTCCTATGTTTTTTTAGTTTCTTGATATTTTTATCAGTTGCATACTTACCGAATGTAAAATGTTTGGACCAACATTACTCCATTACCCAAAACTTTTTAAAAGAATTATTCCTCTTTTCCCATGTTTTCAAGAAACATGTTGAAAAATAATTATTTTTGATAACAAAGTCTGATATTCTATTTTTGGTTTAGAATGCGTCTCTTATGGTAAAAATTTTACTACTTGGCTAAACATTTAAATATTTTGTTGAAAATTCGTTTCTTTTTATTGACAATGACCTTTTTTAAATCACAATTTAACTATTCTATTTTTGGTAAACAAGTGATCGTTTTTAGTTAAAAATTCAACTATTAAATTTTTTATCATGTATTTATCGTTTTTGGTTAAAAATTCATCTTCTTGGTGAAATGTAAAATCACTTTATTAAATATTCATTTCGTTGGTAGAGAATTGAACTATTCTGCTGGAAATGCTTTCTTTTTTCTGTTTTTTCAAAAATAATAAAAAATTATTTTAAAAAAAATTAAAATTCATCCTTTTCGGTTAAAAATAGAACTATTTGGTTGAAAATAATTCTGTTTTGCTTGACGATGCAACTTTTTTCTGAAAAATCGTCTATTTTGCTTAAATTCAACAGCTCTTGATTCCAAATTAAAATCTTGTTTGTTTGGAATATCGAATATTACACCTTTGTTGAAAATTCGACTTCTTTGTTGAGGATAAATAATTTTAGTTAAGTATTTAACCATTTGGTTGTTAATCAACTTCTTGTTAAGAATTCTAATTTTTCGGTTGCAAATTCAACTTCTTTTATTACAAAGAAAAATCTTTTTTATTTAAAATATCAACTAGTACATGATTCCTTTGATCTCTTTGGATAAAAATTGAACTATTTTTTTGAAAGAATGCTTTTTTTGTTTGAAATTAATTGTTTTTAGTTAAAAACTCAATAATTTGATAAAAAATTTATGCAATTTTTTGTTAATTTGTCTTTTTTGGTAGAAAATTATTGTTCTTGATTGAAAATTCAACTTCTTGTTTAAAAATAAAAATAAAAAAGAAGGAAATATTGATATATTAAAATTTTAATAAATCTCTTTGGTTGAAAATCATTCCATTTTATTAAAAAAAAATTTTTTTTATTTAAATTAATTTTTTTAAGTGCAAGTTGAACGATTCCATTTTTGGTTCAAAAATTATTGTTTTTAGTTTAAAATTCGACTATTTAGTTGAAAAAAAAAATTTTCGAGGAAAACTCGTATTTTCTGGTTAAAAATTTAGCTGTTTTCTAAAAAATTTGTAAGTTTAGTTTAAAAATAAAATTCTTTTTCTCTTGTGACTCAACAATCTTTTCTGGTTGATAATTTAACTCTTTTGTTTAGAATTCGTCAAATTGGTTTGAAAATTCATTTCTTTTGGTATAAATTTTATCTTTTTTTTCAAAATACAACTGTTGCTTTAGTGAATTATTTTTTCTTGGTTATAAATTCAAATATTTTATTCGAAAATTTTCTTTTTCATTTAAATTCAACGGTCTTTGATTTATAATTAAAATCTTGTTGGGTTGTAATATCACCTATTATATTTTTTGAAAATTATTTTTTTTTAAAGAATTATTATATTTTGAATAAAAATTAAACTGTCCTCTAAGCAATTTGTTTTGGAAATCCAACTACTTGGTTGAAAATTTGTATTTTTAGGTTTAAAATTCACCTATTTAGTTGAGATTTTGTTTCTTTTTCTTGAAAGTTCAACTATTTAGTTACAAATGTAACTGTTTCGTCTGACATTACTTTTTTTCTGAAAATTTACGTATTTCCTTCCTAATTCGCGTTTTTTAGGGAAAAATTTTTTTCTTGATTGAAAATTCATCTTCTTGGTCAAAACTTTTCTTAAAAATTCATTTTATTTTTGAACTTTTTTGTGGAAAATTTATATTTTCTGGGTAAAAATTTTGCTGTTTTTTAGAGTATTTGCGAGTTTGGTTTGAAAATCTACCAATTTTTGTTTTTACTCAAAAGTCTTTCCTAGTTAATAATTTCACTCTTTTGTTTAAAATTCGTCTAATTTCTTCGAAAATTCATTTCTTTTGGTTGAAATTTTGCTTCTTCTTGATGAAAGTTTAACTATTTGGTTATCAATGTAACTGTTACGTCTAACATAATTTTTTTTTAAATTCAAATATTTAGTTAAAAAACCATTTTTTTGGAAATTTATATTTTAGGATTCAAAAGTTAGATATTTCCCTAAAATTTCGACTTTTCAGTTCAGAAATCCAACTTTTTTGTTAAATATTCATCTGTTTTGACAAAAAATCTATCTTGTTTTGTTGAAGATACAATTATTTCGTTAAAATGCAATGTATTTTAGCTTAACCCATCATTTTTATTTTTTGAAAAAATTTGTTTAATCTACGCACTAGTTATTTAATTAACTGTTCAAAATGTTAAGGCGATAATCGGTAAATCAACACCTCGCGCAATTTGTCATGAGGAAAGAATGTTAGTGAAACAATCATGTTATTCCAAATACTCATTGTACGTTCCATGGTTCGTCGGCTCTGCTGAAACGCCATGCAGACACATTACCATTAATAAATACGTCATCCAATCCGCGAATATCAAATTATGCTAATCGAAGGCCGTGAATGATATTATTTGCTTTCGCGACCCATAGCAGTAACCATTCGTCTAATCAAATTGGACAACGCGTATGTTCAAATCTCACGCGCTTCTGCTACATTGACAATGAGTCATTCATTCCTGTTCTGCAATTCCCTAAATTCAACTCCAGATTTCATGCTATCCTAATAAAAAATTTACTATTTTATAACCGCCTATTTGTGCCCATATATTTAATTATGATTTCGATAATAATTTTTTATTTGTTAGGAAATTTTCCCTTCAAGTTTCATGTCAATTTAGTATATCTCTTACGCTATTATCTTAAAAAGTATTTTTTTTTTATTTCAAAGCTGAAGAAATTTCCCCACAGTGGGTTCAGAACCCGCGATCTATTTTTCTCAACCGTAAGAATGTCTAGCTCAGCAAACCTTTTACTACTGAAAATCGTTTCAAATTTTATGTGGATTCAGTTGATCCCTTTTATTGGCATCTTAAAAATTAAACATTTCTTTTTAAATGTCAAAGTTGAAAAAATTTTCCGTCTCATAACCCGCGACCCATTTATCTCAATCGTAAGATTGTCTAGCTCAGCAAGCTTTTTACTATTAAAGATCATTCCCAATATTATGTGCATTCAGTCCATACTTTTTTCCAAATGCAAAAAAGGCTGATTCTTTAAGTCCCTTCCTACTTAAGAAAAATGATAATTTGTTAAGAATTAATCTTTTGAACTTTTACGTGAATTCAGTTCATCCCTTTTATGAGTATCTTAAAATTAAATATTTTCTTTCAGTTCCAAAATTGAGAAAATTTCCCTACTTATAACCCGGGATCTATTTGTCTAAATCGTAAGATTGGCTAACTCGGTAAGCCTTTCACTACTTAATATTGTTCTAAATTTATGTCGATATATTTCATACCTTTCCACCTTTCTTTGATATTGTTACAATTCTTTCAAAAGTCCTTTACCAGTTTCAAACAATGATAATTTGTTAAGAATTAATCTTTTGAACTTTTATGTCAATTGGGTTCATCCCTTTTATTGGTATTTTAAAAATTAACCATATTTTTCAAATACCAAGATTGCAAAAATTTTCACAGTGGGCTTATAATCCTCGATCTATTTTTCAATCGTAAGATCGTCTAACTCAGCAAGTGTTTTACTACTTAATATTGTTCCAAATTTTATGCGGATAAAATCCATCTATTTCTTTGGTACATTACAATACCTAAAAAATGTTGATATTTCCAAAGCAAGAGGCCAATAATTACGTACGGCTTTTTTGGAGGATGGGGGAGGGTCCGCAAAATATTACGAATTCTTGCTTTGGGGGAGGGAGAACGGGGGTACGTACAAATCATTTTGTACGTCACAATGCTCTTTCTAATTATTTTCTAAAAATTTACTTTCTGAAACCTGTTTTGACTGTTAAAATTTCTTTTTATGATACTATACACATTATATCATTATTTGTTTATTTATTACTTATCATGAAATAATTCATACTGCGTATGTCTGTTACATATAGAATCGATTTTTCAAACCCCTAACATTTTTTAAATCAATTAAAAGTTTTTTTGAAATCCTCTAAGTTCTGTGGATATCTTAACATCTCTTGAAATCTTCCAAAGTCTATAGAAATTTTTCACAAACTTTTAAAATGCCAGAAAATTGGTTTAAATCCTTAAAATTTAGTGAAATATTTCAGAAAATTACGAGATCTCTTGAAATCTTTAAAATCCGTGTTAATCTCTCTGAATCTCTTAAAGTTCCTTATAATCTTCTAAAAGACATCAAAATCACTTGAAATCCTTTAAAATCACTTTAAATATTTGAAAATTCATTAATATTTCTCTAAGTCCATTAAAATTTCATTATATTAATTAAAATCTTTGCAAATCTTTTGAAATCTTATAAAACCCTTCAGAATCTTCACAATTTCATTAAAATCTCATAACGTCCTCCGATTCGGTAAGGTATTTTGATATCTTTTAAAATCTCTCGAAGCATCGTAAAATCTTTTGAAATTTGATTGAACGCCTTAAAATCCTTTCAAATCTTGAAAAATTCCTTAAAAATAATAAGATTATAATTACCCTGGAACCTTTGTAATTTCCCTGAAATCTTTTGAAATCCATTAAATCTTACAAAATCCCTAAAATGCTTTGAAATACTCATTAAATTACGTGAAAGTTTTTAGATTCTTCGACATACTTTTTATCCGTTTCAAATTCTTTCAAATACCTTAAATTTTGTTGAGTTCCTTCAAAATCCGTGAAAATCTTTCAAATCTATCGAAATCCTTTGAAACATCGTTAACAGTGAATATAATTGATATATTGTCTATTCATGAGCAATACTTAATTTATCAATTAAGCCATTAGCAATTACGCATTACATTTATTGCATTATTTTCTATTATTACCTTTTAACGCTAACTTCCGTAAGCCTTCGAAATTATGCAAATTGAACCTAAACTCTTATTTGATTAATTACGCTCCTAGCAGATAAATATAAACCTGATACGTAACCTTGGCAATAATGACTACTGCCAGCAATAAATTATGGTAAAGCATTTGGATAAAACATGATGAATAAAATTAGTTAAATAATTCCAAGTGAAACTCAATCGGTCGACTCATTTTATACCTTTCACGTGATTTTCATGATTTATACGGATTGATACTCACCCCAGGTGCTAAGACACTCAGGTCGAATAATAAAATATACATATTCAGCACGTTATATTAATGATGAAAATTATGGACTCCGTAATGTGCAAGGACCGGGAGGAACCTAACTACCCATAAGCCTCTCTCAGTATCCAAGTACCAACGATTGCTTTTCGTGGGTGGACACCAATACCAAATGATTTATATAAGTGCTTTACTGGATAACGACTCCACCTATATGGGACAACCTACAGTAAAGAATCTCCATGACAAATAATGAATGCGTTCAAGTCTCAATTTTATGACTTTCAGATAGCAACTATTATGATCTCAATAAGCGAATTTAAAAATATTAGTCGAAATTCACAATAGGGTTTTTCCTTTAAGAAAGCAATCTCTAAATCTCACTCTTGAAAATCTCAAGCATAGCTTAAAATAGCTTGGAGTCCTAGGAGAGAAGTTATATTTCAGTTATGGTTACAAATTATTTATACTTGCAATTCAATTATTTTGAAATCTGATGCCGAGACTAGAGCGATTTAAAATAAATGCTTAGATTTAAACAATCGATAAAACATTGTATATTAAAAGCCCTAAAGCATAATAAATTTGAAAAAAGAATGAACAATTAGCATTTTTTTCCTACAAAAAATTGACTTTCGCTGAAAATTTTGAAAAAAATTGAAGTAGCATGTATTTCAAATTTGCCTTACATCGGTGAAATGAAATTACATTATTACCTCCCAGTTTAAATATAATGATTGCCAAAATAATGAATATCAGTCTTATTTCCATCTAATTTTATCAATGTTTAATATAATGGGTTCCGTATTAAATAATTTTATTTTGGAAGCAATTAAAATTAAACAATTTGATATTTAACTTTTTTACAATTGTAGCGTCTAAAGCTAAAACGTTTCAATTTGGAAGCATCCTTTACTAAATTATTTCGAATTTTAATCACTAGAAATGTATTGCAGTAGAGCAGAGCCTCGAAAACATTTTCTGGCATTTTTCCTAATTCATATAATATATTCTGATCAGATTTATACATTGGTAAAAACTTCAATTTGGAAGCTCCCCTTACTGAATACTTTTGAATTTGAATCATGTGAAATCGATTAATTTGGAGATGAGTTTTGATAATTTTGAAAACAACTGAAACTTCTAAAGTTTTGAAATTTTAATTAAGAGCTATCCTTCACTGAATAATTTTGAATTTTAATCACTAAAAATTAATTACTTACAAAATGTGCGTCGGAAATTGCTTCGAACGTTTTTTTTTCATTCACATTATATACTCTGATTAAATATACACATTTGTAGAAATCTGAGCATTTGATATTTGACTTCTTTTCGATTGTAACTCTTGAATTTTAAAATTTTAAGTTTGGAAACATCCCTTAATAATTAATTTTTGAATTTTAATCACGAAAACTAGATTATTCGAAAGTTAACTCTCGAAAATGGTTATTAATTTTTTTTATTCATATGACACATTATAAATAAATTTCTACATTTAAACGAATAAATAAATTTGAAATTTTACTAATTTATGACTGAACTTGTAAAGTTTAAAAATTTTCATTTGGAAGCATTTTTTCCTGAATAATTTCGATATTTAATCACTAAATATTGATAACTTAAAGATAAGATTCGAAAATTGTCTCTGACGTTTTTTTTTAATTTATATATGTAGTATATTTTGATTAAATTTATACCTTTGTCAAAATCCAAAAATTGTCAATTTTAAAAGAGCACAGCATGTCTTAGGTTAAGGAAAGCTTTTGCGCTCAGTAGGTGCTGGCCTCTATGATAAGTTTGAAAAATCAACTTCAGAGCTATCAGTAGTCGACACATAGAAAAAATACCGAGGAGGGGACCGATTCTAATACCTGTATTAGCCAGACCAGTCACTTCTCGTAGAAGTCAGACTTTTCGTCTCTTACAGTCTTACCTTTACCTATTTTATGCCACATCGAAAACAGCGAATTTTGATTTTGAACCAAAAAAGGTATTAAATATACCAAAACAAATCTAAACCACAATTTCGTAACATCGATCGAGAGACTATTGGCACTATTAAAACTTTTTAGCACCTTCTTTTTAAAATACAACTATTTTGCCGCTATTCAAAGAAAAATAACACTAATGATAATATTTTCTTAAATTTGTCGCTGATGCATCTATTTTTTCACTTTGTCTCTTAACATATTTTAACACTTTGTTGCTGGTTGAATAAAATTACATATCTGTTATCTTAAAACTCAGAAATTTTCAAAGATTTTAAGATTTAAAAATATTTTAGGAGAGTTTTAAGAATTCAACAGATTCTAAGAGATTTTCAAGGATTTTAAAGTATTTAAATTTTTATTAAGTTTCAAAGCTTTAAGAGTATTTCCAAATTTTCCAAGGTAATTTAAAAATCTACAAGACATTTCAAGGGATTTCTAAAAATCTCAAGAGGTTTTAATGATTTTAACAGCTTCTAAAGGCTTCTAAAGGATATTATCTAAAATCAGGAATTTAAAACATTTTATAGTGTTTTACAGTTTCAAAGTATTTTAGAAGATTCCAAGGGATTTCAGGGAATTTTAGAGATTTTGAGAGAATTTAAAAGATTCCAAGATGTTTCATCTATTTTCAAAAAGTTGAAAACTTTGAAGAAATTTTAAGAGATGTTAGAAATTTCAAGATAATTCACGAGATTTTAACTATTTTGAGACATTTTAAGAAATTTTTAGGAATCATAAAAAAGTTTCAAGGATTTAATCTGATATAATCTGATTTAATTTGATTTGATACTTTTGATTTCTTGTAAAGAAATTCTGAAAGGCAGTACAAATTTTAAGATAATAATTCACAATATTTTTTATATTTCAAGAAATTTTTTTAAAATTTAAATTATTTCTAGAGAATTTCAGCAAGTATATGAAATTGAATTGAATTATAAGATCTTTCTATAGATTCCATGGGATTTTATAAAGTATTATTCGATTAAAAAAATTTAAAAGGAATTCAGAACAATTCAAGGCTTATTAATAAATCTCAGTGAATTTTAATGGATTTCTAGGATATTAAGGAATTTCAAAGCTTTTAGGGTAGCATTCTGCAAAATTTCAAGAAATTCCAACGGATATCTAGAGAACTTTAGGGAATACATAAAGTAAAACTTCAATTTTAGAAATTTCTAGTAATTTCACTAGATTTAAGGTGCTCATAAGATTTTAAATAAATTATAAAATTTTGAGATTTTTTTACAGATTTTTATTCATTATAAATTTTTGAAGGGATAAAACGATTGGCAAGTTTTGCTATGATTTTATTACAGAAGTACATTGTATGTATGCCAGATTAAAAAAAAAATAGGTAGCTTCTTTATGCTAAATTAAAAAAAACTACATGATACTATTTTTCAACTATTTATCAAAATTTATGCTGCTACTGACTCTATTTTGAATTTCTCATATTAGAGTCCAATGCTTGCAATTCTCATGACAGAGAAACATAACTAAAAAGGCGAATGAATTTATATTTGAGGAGTGCGTAAAAACGTGATAAATCTATTTTAAAAAAAATAAATATTGATTTTTTCTCTATGCTTCGAATATCGTCATTTCGAATATTAGACATAAGTTGTTACAAAAACTCTTTCTTCTCTGTTTTAACGTCTGTCCATAAAATTAAATGAGTTTTAAACGAAGATTTAAATTCCGATTAGGGATTAAAGTTTATCATTACTTTTCAACGTTTCTTTTATAATACATAATTTTAAATTACTTTGATATTTCATTTTTTAAATTAGGAATATAATTATCAGGTATAAAATGATCTTAAGATTTTATAAATAATTTAGAAATTGTATATCATTAGAACATGAATAATCAGTGGCTTTTCTGAATGAAATGTGAATAAGTCTATTTTCAGTTTATTAATAACTTGAAGACGGTAATTAATGAAAAAGATTTTGTTTGCATTTCATTTATTAGAGAGCCTGACATATTTTAATGTCCTATTTCAAATTCTATTTTTATCAGTGGATTAAATATATCCCTAATTATCAAGAAATTAACGAGAGTGGATTTTAATCGCTTTCTCTTCATTTATAAAAAAATAAACTGAAAAATTCTGAAACTCTAGTATTTCCCTATTTTACTCCTTTTTTCGCTCCTGCCGTCTTTCGCGTCAAGGTAGGGATGTTAATTAAACGTAATTTATGCGTGCCTCTAGCACAAGTGAGGTCGAGAATCCTTTCTACGTATGTCTGTAACATATTGGATGACGCCCACGAACTTGCAAGATGACAGGTATTTGTCGACAAAGTCTGTAAATCAACGCGAAATCCAACCTGCTTCCATCTATCAGTTGAATTTCGGACTTTAATGAACGTGTGGCCTCTCGATCCAATGATGTTATAATGTGAAGGTTGATCGCCTCACAGATATTCATGTAGACGCTAATGATAATCGATAATTTATCTCCGACGTGAAGAGATTCTAACTTCAACAGATTTGTCGAAAATGGAATAATTCTGTTAAATTATTGCCAGAAAGAACCAATAATTAATCAATATACGGAATAATTATTACTTTGCAATAAAATACCAAATTTTATATCAGGAATCTTTCTACGGTGTGATTAATCACTTGCAGTCAAATTTAGCGACCACATATCGAAAATCATATAAATCACATATCAGTAATTTTGACTCTGTAAGTACGCATGCAGTGTAAAGAATATTGATAATAACGATAACATGTCCGTACTTAAAAAAATGCAGTTAACAACCTAGTAGAAATACTTTTTTATATATAGTCCTGTATTGCAGTAGGGTTTAGATTTGTTCATACAGTAATTTCAATT
>JAUELO010000135.1:15684154-15694332 GCA_032357855.1 Amphibolips quercusostensackenii
AGCGGGCAGATTTTTTTTTGTAAAATTGTGCGAATGTGGGTTAGGCCCTTATGGCATAATACCTTTCATTTCCGTTTCTTATGCAGTGCCTATATTTCTACAATCATGACGACAAGCAGGTCGATGACGAGAAGATGCAAATAAATAGGGTGGTACATGAGAAGGGAGGACGTAGGAATGGTATACGAAAGTTGACGGCTTCCATCCTTATTCCGTATTTGGATGCGCATTCGATTAACATACAGTTGCTATCCATCCAACTGTACCGCTTTTGTATTCGTGACCGAATGCGTCATTGCGCTTTATATACATATTTATATTATGTCTCGTTCTGCTTGTGTTTCAATGGAGTGAAATTGGGCATTGATCTCTGTTCTCAAAACAACTTATTCTTCTTTTTCTTTTTTAAAAATTGCCAAAATCACGACTATATATTACTAATTTAACTTTAAAAAAATTCTTTTATCGAGGAACCGAACCCGAGCCACACATCGTGTGTACAGTAAGCTAAAAACACTTAAAACTGAACTGTTCCTAAAAGTAAAATTTATTTTTAAATCGATACATTTTTCTGTTCCAGGTAAGTGCTTTCTACCAGAATCTGAAGTGGCGTTCCTAATGGTAAAGTACAGCAAAAATAAAATTCAATCATCAAATCGTCAATCAGCGTAAAATGTCTGATATGTAGTAAGGCACGAAATTCAAAACAAAGTCGTAAACTGACATGGAGAGATTTCGGCTTGGTAGAATTTTACGGGATTCAAGACCAGTAATCCCTATCTTTATCGACTTTCATTCTAATAATCTTTACGGATAACTTTGGATAGACCTCGTCCTCTCAAAACCTCTTCAGCATCCTCTAAATTTGATCACTCTTGTAAGAAAGTCTTTTCGCCAGGCTAGCACGAGACCTTAAAATTGGGATTTGTCTTCAGGATTAGTCTGGTTCGTTATCACAACTCGAGTATTAAATGAATATATTAATTCCAACTTATTTCGAGAAATTCCTCTAAAGATGCAAACTTTCTTGAAATGTATGAAGCCTCCCTGATACCATGGATATTTTGGTGATCCAGGATTGCGGTAATCCTTGGAGATTGTTTCGTTTATCGCCTCTTATAAAATGTTGCTCCGAAATCCAGTTTTTATTTATGCTCACTCATGACTTTCGGACTTTCTTATTTTGAAAAAATGACACTAATGCTACTATTTTCTCAAATTGTTCAATGCAACCATTTTTTCACTTTATCTTTTGAAATTTTTTTGCTAGATTGGGTAAAATAACATCCGACATCTGAAAAGTCGGAAATTTCAAACTATTTAAAGATTTTTAAAATTTTAAATGATTTAAAGGGATTTTTGAATTTTTAAAAACATTTAAAGGCATTTTGAGGATTCAAAAGGATTTTATAGGTTATTATAGGGTTATATCAAAATATTTTAAAGTATTTTATTAAATTTTAAACAATTTCTGTAGAGACCTTTAGGGAGTGATTGCAATGGAATCAAATTTTAGGGAACTTCTAGGGATTTTAAGGGATTTTTATGGATTTCCTGGGATTATATAGAGTCTCAAATAACTTCTTAATTTTAAACATATTTAAATTAATTCTAAGGATCTCAAACATTTCAAGATGTTGTACTCGAGTTCAAAAAATTTCTATGGGTTTCTCAAGATGTGAAGGATTTTAAATATTTCAAAGGATTTAAAAGATATATATTTTCAATATTAGAGGGCTTCATAGAATTTCGAAACGATTTTCGAGATCTCATAAGGTTATGATAAATCTTTATAGATTTTAAGATATTAAGAAAAATTCAAGGAATTTTAAAAGATTTCAGTCGATTCCGACGGATATCGAAGATTTTAAGGAATTTTTAAGTTTTAAGGGTGTTTTAAAAGATGTCAAGGAATTTCAGAAAATATCCAAGATTTCAAGGAATTTCAGGGGACTTCATTAGATTTTATGGAATTTTACGAAATGTCAAAGAATTTCGAAGATTTTGACATTTTTGAAGAAATTTTGAAAGATATTATACATTTAAATAAGTTTGCAGGGTTTTACTCGACTTTGTGGGTTACTGTCTATTTCACAAGATTTCAGGGATTTTATTGATATAAAGGGATTTTAAAGAGTTTCAGGCGTTTGAAAAAATTCAGTGGAATTAAGGAGATTTCGAAATTTTTAAAGATTTTCAATTAATTTCGCAGGATTTCAGAAAAATTCAGAGGATTTGAAAAAGACATTCAGAATATGAATAATATTACAAATATTTCAAGGGAAATAACAACACATTGTTCAAAAACTTTAGGGAATGAGTTTAATTAAATCAAATTTCAAGGAACTTTTAGTGATATTTACAGATTTCAGAAATTTCAAGGAATTTCAGGGTATTTCACCAAATTTGAGAGATTCATAGAAGATTCATTGTTTCGAAGGATTTCTATGGATTTCAAGAGATTTAGAAAAATTGACGAGATTTCCAGAAATTTTAGAGGATCTTGACAGTTTTTAGGCAAATATTAGGACAAAAGATTTGAAAGGATTTCACAACTTGAAATCTTAATAATATTTATAATTCTTTGAAAAGTTTTTCATTCCTTTATATCCCTTGAAGTCGTTAAAGTACGTAGCATTTCCTTCAAATAAAATTAATGTTATTCTCTAAAGTTTTGTAGAATTTTGTTGGAATCTTTGGAAATTGTAAAAGTCCATTTAAATAAGTCTAAAATGACTTAAAATCTCTTTAATCCTTTTAAAGTTAGTAAGTTTCATCTCTCTTGAAATGAAATTTATTTCATTCCCTAAGGTATCTTAGAAATTCGTTGAAATCCCTTACCATTTATTGAAACCTTTGGAAATCGTAATAATTCATTAAAATACGTAAGGATAATTTGAAATTATGAATATGAATTCAAACCAATCAATTGATCAGAGTTCTTTCAAAAATTTGTTTAAATCCATAGAAATATTTCAAATCCTTTGAGATTCAATAAATTCCAAAAAATTTCGTAAAATTCCTTGAAATACCTGAAAATGACTTGAAGTTTTATCTATTTTTCAAAGTTCTCTAGACACCCCTAAAAATCGAGGTTGAAATATTTGGGAATCTTCCGAAATTCTTTCAAATTCTTTGAAATTTTCGTAAGCTCTTAAAGTCTTTGAAACCTTTCAAAATCCCATAAATCCTTTTAGATAATTAGCGTTTCTATACAATCCCTTAATTCTTATGAAATTCTTTGAAATATCTTCAAATCTTTAAAAATATTACAAAATACTTTGACATTCCCTGAAAATTTTGAATTTTTTGGAAAGACTTTTGTTTCTTTTGAAATAACTTAAAATATTTAAAATCCTTCAAAATTGTTGAAATCTGTAGAAATCCCTTGAAATAATTCTAAATCCTACATTAGATAATTAAAATCATTTGTGATTTCTCTACTTTTTGCATCGTTCTCAAAATATTCTAACATTATTTATTTCTATACGGAGTTTCTTATGGTCATTTTCCTTTATGATTTTTCTAGAATTGCGAGAAAATAATAAGACATTTATTATAGAGAAATCATTATAGGCCTATACTGAATTTATAATATTAGTTCCTTATTTTATAACGACCATAACAGTGCGTTACGAACCCGTTAAACCTTTTTTTAAATTCTGGAAAAACTACTAAACACAAAAAATTTAAAAAATACTGTCTTCGTGGCCTCCAAGCACTTATATGCTGCTGCCACTTAAATAGCTGTTGGTAGCACTGTTCAGGTTTTAGTTCAGATAATCTTACCAAGGATCAAAATTTGTAACCATTACCACTTTTGTTTGTTGGAAAATACATAAGTGGTAAATGTGCCTACTTTTATTCGTTAGACTTACAGTTACTATCGTTACTAATATGAATTACGTGAAAGTACTAACGAAAATTTGTTGCCACACAAATCAGGCTGGTTAGTTTCAGCATCAAAGTAGTTTTCGTAGCTAATAATATCTCTGCCGAATAATAAAAAGCTTGTTATCCTAACCAACCATTTTTTCCGTTGTGGTAGCCCTGTTTAGGTCTCAGTTCTGCCAATGTCACCAAGAAACAAAACTCGTAACAATCACTTCTTTTGTTTGTTGGAAAATACATTTGTGGTAAATATGTCTACTTTTTTTTGTGCTTACAATTACTATCGTTACTAATATAAACTACATAGGAGTATTAACAGTGACCTGTTACCTCAAAAAACTAGTTAGTTATACCATCAAAGTAGTTTTCGGGGCTAATACCATCTCTACTGATAAAACCTTTCTTGTCTCAACTAACCATGTTTATCAATATACCATTGACACTATTTTGAATTTCCCAAATGAGTCCAAGGCCCGTAGGTTTCATTTGTAGGAAAAAGTTTGACAGAAAAAGCCAAATTGGTATCCTTTTAAGAAGAGTAAAACACGACAATTGGTTAACGAAAAACGAGGGTAATGAGACGTTTGGGTAGGAATGTGTAAGTTGTGATACAGAAGTCCGGTAACGCATTGTCGTACGTCCGTCGGCGCGCTTACCAGAAACGCACCTGCATACATACGCGTATACGAGGACACTAAATTAAGGTGAAAGAAAAAGTCCGAAAGAAAGAAGAGAGAAGGTTGAAGAGGCTGGAGCAATGCGCATGCATAGCTACGTTGACACGCATCGATCAATCATTCGCTAATTATGCCAGCGATTTCTTTCTTTCGGGGATCGCCGGCCATCGACCTGACCAACGGAAATTCATGCTTCGTTGTCCTTAGTCGTCTTCCTTGTCTCTAAAAAAGTAACATGCTCTCAAACATATGCCTGCCTGAGAAACAATATTCTCACATCTGCAAATATGCAGGAAAAAAATGCCTAATTTCAACAATTTGAGCATTAATCACCTCCTCAACGATCCATCCGATCGACTAATTACAGAAATCAAATCATCATGTTTGAAATTGAAGAGTTTCGAATTAAAGGCCTTGGAATACTTTTGAAATTGAACCATTTCATATTGAAGCATTAGTAGTCCTATTAAACAATCACCTGGAGCTTACTGAGAACCTATTTCCTTTTAGTACGTCTTTGATATACTGCCGAACTTTTAGGAAAGGCTCTATCTAAATTTTTTTTATGAAAAATCAGTTTTTTTACATCGTTGGATTCGTAATGAAAAAATGAACTGATCTACACAAAAGGTAATTCGAAGTTTTAATTAAATTCTGAGATAATAAGACCCTATTTAGTCAGTAAATCAGTCGCTTGTATCGAATGAAACCTATTAACATGAGTATTACGTAGATAGGCTTTTTCATCGGTTTTCATGCCTACATTGCGCATGAATTAATAAATTTTGCGTGTGAGCAGTTAAAATGATAAATTTCGTTTTGCATCAATGAAAAGAGCAGGTCCGAATCACCGAACAACGATAGTTTTTTTTTCCAAACCAATCATGCATTGGAAGATTCAGACCAGTAAAGATGCAAACACGTTATCTTCAATATCTCTGTTTGACTTCAAATGCAGATAGAGCTTTTCTTCAAAGTATGGCAGTATAATAATCGTGATGATTGGTAGCGAAATCGGCACAGTTTTAATTACATCCACAAATTATTTTCGCAGAACAGAGGAACTATAAATAATGTGGTTCCCAGAATGCGGACGTAGTTCATTCATCCGAAAGAGAGAAAAAACTATGTGGGTTGAAGTATGCGGCCTTCGACGATTTTTGCCTAATTGAAAACAGCCAGAAAAAAAGTAAGTCTTCTTCTCATACATGGTGCCCCCTAAAAATGCGTTCACATATCTGTATTCGCAAGACGTAGAATTACGCACGCTCGACTAAACGACCACAATGCGGAGAAACGAGCAGTGATTCTTATCTGCATTTTGGGATATTTCAAGAGCGGGATATCAGTGTGTTGACGACAGATTGAAACGGGTATTTGAACACTGAACTGGTACCTGCTACGACGAATACATATAAAATTGGCTGGTATATTATAAGAAATAGATCGGCTTTTATGACAGAGGGTTCGAAGCGAAAAGAATGACGCTCCGTCGCGTCACAACACCATGTCCGATCCCCTGTCAAACGAGATTAAGCAAATATCTGATGTCATGTGGGACACGGCTTATCAAACGGTCACTCAAACTACTGTGGGCCAGTCGAAACCCTTTAGAAATTTTATTTTTGTAAATCCTATATAAGGAAAGTGATATTACGAAATATTTTGAAAATATCAGACACTTGTTGCCAAAAACCTGATTGGTTGCGACACTGCGTTAATATGACTTTCAGTAGCTGTTTTCAGTTTGTTTATATATAAACAAACTGAAAACAGCTTGCTTTCAAATTTCAAATTCCTGGGAAAATTTGTTATGATTTTCTAAGATTTTTTAACAGAATATAAAAGATTTGAAAGCAAGATTTTTTTATTTTGCAAGATTAAAACATTTTAGAAATGATTCGAGTAAGATTAGGAGATATTTAGAAGTTTAAAAAAAATTTTAAAGCAATTATAAACCTAAAAAGATTGAAAATTCTTTTCAAATGGGCATTTTTAGAAATCTCGTAAAAATTTTTTTAACTTTTTGAGAATTTTGAATGATTTTAAGAGAACAAAAAGATATTCTGAAGGTTCATGAAAAAATTTCAAAATATTATTTATTTTTACATCCTCATGAATGAGATGGTATTGGTTTTATGCAAAAAATTACTTTTGCGGATTCCATCAAGGGTTGACGTTTTGGGGCCCCCTGAGTCAGAAAAAAAAGTTTTTACGTCGGTGTTTGTCTGTCTGTTGTCGTTGCGGTTGTCGTTGGGTATAAAAACAGTGTTCATTAGCTAGCTATTTTGGATAGAAGTTCAAAAAGATTGAGAATTTTGAAAATGTTGAAATACTTTTTTTTAATTTAAAAATTCTATGTATGGCTACTTGAAGTACTAAAAAATTTGAACAATTTATCCTCATGACTTTTTTCAATAAAAAAAAAATTATCAGAGTTAAAGCATTTGCAAAATTTAAAAAAATGAAAATGAACATTTGAAGCCAAACAATGCACGATATGAAGAGATTCAAATAAAAAAATAGTTGATTTTTTGAAGCCCTACAAGATTATCATAACAATTTTATGAATTCTATTCTATTTTTCGGTCAAACTTTGCAAGATGCCAAAAATGATAAATCGACAAAAAGTGTGCACCCCAAAAAAATCTAAAAATTTGTTATTAATCACTTTTTGATAGGAGACGCGTAGCTTTTTTTTATTCGTAAAAAAGAATATTAAAAATCAAAAATTAAAATTTTTAGATAGATGACTGTAACGAAAAAAAATAAACGGACAAAAGTTGTTTACTTAAGAAAGAGCTACAAAACTATTATGAATCATTTTTCTATGGGACGCGTATTTTTTGTTCCAATCGTAAAAAAGTAACATTAAAAATAAAAAATTAAATTTCTGTGTAAACGACACAAGCTATAAAAACAATGAAAGGACAAAAGTTGTTCATCCAAAAAAAAATGACAAATTTATTGATAATTATTTTTTATAGAACGCGTAGTTTTTGTTTTCATCGTAAAAAATAACAATAATAATAAGAAAATTTAATTTTTGTAAAAATAACACAAGATATGAAAAAATTAATAAAAAAAGTTGTTCACTCAAAAAAGATCTACAATTTTGTTATAGATTATTTTTTCATAGGATGCGTATTTTTGTTTAAATCGTAAAAATAAACTTGAAAATAAGAAAATTGATTTTTCAGAAAAACGGCACAGAGTGCAATAAAATGTTAATAAAAAAAATAGTTTCTTGTAGTTTGCGCACTTTTTTGAATAATAAAAACAAGACAATAAAAACGCGTCTGTTTCAACATCAATGCATATTATAAATTGCAATAATATAAATTCATTGAAATGGTACATTTTTTAGGGTAATTGAGAATAAAAGTTAGTAGAAAATAAAGAGCAAATATTGAAGTAACCATAAAAAATAAAATTTGTACATTATTTTTCAATATCTGAATAAGCAGTCCCAGAAGGAGGTACAGAAATAAACATAATATTCATTTGATATAATAGAGTTAAACTTAATGGACAAAAGTTGGCATTTTGGACAAAATCGAGTACGAAGCAAAGCACGAGTTGCGTAACACGCATGTGTCCGTTGCAGCCGAAGAAGCTTTAACAAAAAAGAATTCACAATCATCAAACTACAGTTGCCGATGCTTGACCTTTAATTTTAGACGGTCTGTGCACAAATGTGAAGGGTGTACAAAGACCGAGCGCATAGCGCGTGATCCAACAAACGCGCGCCCTAGGCGCGCTCAAACTTGCGAGCGGAGCCAGCCGCGTGTGAATGGCGGTGAGAATGTGCCCACATAGCGGGCAGAGTTTTTAAAATTAATTCCACTAAGGAACAATTGAAATGATTTTAAGGCATTTTAAATTATTCCCTAAAATTTTGGAAAAGAATGTAAAAGATTTTTAAAGCAAAATTACAAAATATTAGAAAACATTAGAGAAACCTTAGGAGATATTTAGAAATTTTGAAACGATTTAAAAATTATGCCAAACTTGTAAGGATTAAAAAAATGTTTGTACTCAATTCCTTTTAAAGTATTTCAAAATAGTTTAAGAGAATGCGCAGCACTTCCATAATTTTATAGTCCATTTTTATGGATTTCAACTAATTTTAGAAGACTTCAAGGGATTCATGAAGAATGTAACGATTTTTTATAAGTTTTCGATGGCATTAAAACATTTCAGAAAATGTTACAAAATTTCTTAAGGTTTCAAGTGTTTTCAAAAGACTTTAAGAGTCTTGAAAAGATAAAGGATTTTCGAAGTATCACAACATAATTTCAGGGATTGCACGAGACTTTGTTTTATTGTTGGAGATTTATCTATTTTGTTGAAAAGTCGTCTTTTTGTACATTATTGTTTTTACCTGAAAACTTCACTATTCCATTTCGTGTCAAAAATTGATTTTGTTAGTTAAAAATTCATTTTTTAGGTTAAAAATTTATCATGTTACTTAAAAATTCGCTTCTATAGTTAAAATTTTGAACTGCTTTATTAAAAATTTGTTTTTTTTTTGGTTGACCATTAATTTTTTAACTGAAAATTCAACTTCACTTTTTTTAGTGTAAAGTTGATATTTTTTAGTTAAAAATTTATTTTTAATAGTTGAAGATACATCATTTTAGTTTGAAAATTTCTTTGGTTTGAATTTTTTTTGTAAAAAATAATTTTTTTAACTTAAAATTCAAGTATTCTATTTTTGGCTAAAAATTAATCATTTCTATATAAAAATTCAACGATTTGGTCTAACATTTATCTACTTGGTGAAAAGTTTGACTGTTTTCGGTTAAAACTTAACTATTTTGGTTGAAAAGTGTACTATTAGATTTTTGGTTGAAAACTTATCTTCTATTGTTAAAAATTTTATTATTAGTTGAAGAATTTAATTTTTTTAATTTAACAAATTTCGTTAAAAGGTAATTCTTTTTGGTTGAAAATCCGACTGTTATGTTCAAAATTAATCTTTTCTGGTTGAAAATTCAAGTATTTGATTGAAACTTCAACTATTTTAGTAGAAAAATCAGCTTTTTTGTTCAAAAATAAACTTTTTTGTTTAAAACTCAACTGTATTCTAAAAAATTCCTCTTTTGTCTTAAAAATTCAAATATTTGGTTAAAAATACATAGGTTTTGGTTGAATTTCGATCTTCTTTTATTGAAAATTTAGTCAGTATGTTAAAAATGTTTTCAAAAACATTTTCCGTTGGTCCTAGGAAGTGGTAAACCTTTCGTAAGTGGGAGTCGGAACTCCTAGAGCTGGGTAAAGCATTTTCAGTTGCATTTCTTCTGCAAATAAATAATGTTTGACAATCTATTTAATTAAAATAATTAATCGAATTCAAGTGTATCACCCAGTACAATCGCTCAATTAAAGCAGGTATCCAGATCGAAGTAACCCGCGTGTCCGGATAAGTCGCGAAATGTGTTTCATCGGCAGGGAAGATTTGGTGCAAAAGAAAAGAAGTCCATCGATCTGCAAATGTATCTGGATCAGGATAGCGATTCCAGTTCGAAGGCCCCTATTTCTTGTGCCGGTGTAGGTTTTCAAGGGTACCTAATTAATTAAGGATGTCAGAATCCGTCCAGCAGGATC
>JAUELO010000135.1:15723954-15737481 GCA_032357855.1 Amphibolips quercusostensackenii
TAATATCAGATAATTAGAAGGCTCAAATTTGTCAAGAAAATTAAAAGGCCCTAAGTACTGTATGTACCTGATATGAAAATTTTTAAATTTTAAATATGGTTTCCTAAATATAAGGGGAAGCGGGGGAGACGATCCGCCCTTGTCTACATGATGCCTTTCTTTTGGAAAGTAATTTTTGAAACTGTTGACGGCGGTGTATTCGGAGTTTGCAGCTCCTCGACTTTAATCCGATTGCGTCCATACTGGAAACGGGTTAACGAGTGCATCGGGTGTAACGATCGACTCAATGTACCTAATTATTCGAACGATTCTTACGAGCTAACATATTATCGGGCGTGATTGGCTATTTCCACGGCTTTCAGCGGTCGTTAACGAGTGCGCGGAGTCGAATTGGCTCAAGCGAGCAAAAAGGGGTTCTGGATCGAAGTCTTGGGGCTTCTGACGATGGATATCGGATTAGTGGGCGAGATAAATCGGCCTTAGCGTAAATTCAGAGGACCTCCTGGAGGCCAGTAGAGCCGGTACCTCGACGATATCTCGGCGATCAGCGGGTGTCCGCAAAAATATACTTGGCGCACTTCTATAAAACTTTAACTGGCTGGGTTTGAATACAGCTTTTTCAACTGGCTGGTTGCCTTCACATATGTGTATGCAGAGCGCACACGCCAAGGGAAGGGACTTGTCACATGAAATCGGTTGTAAAGTCAGCGGACGTCTTCATCATGATCTTGTGCCTTCGCCGGCAGTGGTACCAACATTTTGGGTTTAAATATCTCTATAAAAAGTCGATTATATAGCCCCTGTTAAATGTGTTAATGAGCGGACCACGTTGTTTTCCGAGTAGCTGAAAGTCACGCTTTTGTCCGGATCTTCATCAACCCAGTTCAAGATTTTACTTACTTTACAGCGAATCTTAATCCGACGTCAGTTTCGCCTTTCGCGATAAACACTTCTGCGTGATGCCTCTCTTAAATGTCTTCAGATTTCCTTGATTTCTCTTTTAAAATACCTTTCTGAAGCGCCTGCGGCCTTTCGCACTTAAATTCCAGTGATTATTTACGATCCGAAGTTCTGGAGATTAAAACGGGAAATATACTTCAGGCAAACCATAACGGGCATGAAAGTATCAAATTTTGCAACTTTTGGAGTCACTTTAAAGGCTCGTAAAATGTATCCAAATTTGCAAAATTTTAATTAAAAGTACGTTATATTAAAATGTATTCAGCGGTCGTCCATAAACTACATTATCAATTTTGGGCTAATTTTGAATCTACTTCTTCTCCCGAAAGTAACGTAGTCGGTAGCTAAACAATAACGAATAATTTAAAACATTTGAATATCAGACTTAACAGCCAAAATACTATCAAAAGTTGGAAATTAAATGATTTTTTGCGAAAATAGGGGAAAATAGGGGAATAATAAGGGACTAAATTCATTACAATAAAATTCATGTAAGAACCATATTAAATTCAACATGAAACGCTTGAATTCCTAAGATTTTAAGTCGAAATATATTGCATTTCCAAAAAAAGCACGAACTTTTTACAAAACACGCAAATAGTTGAATTTTCAATTTGAAAATATAAGTTTTCAGCTATAAACATGCAATAGTTTCATTTTCAGTTAAAAAATTGCTTTACGATACAAAAAAATTTTTTAACCAGTTAAATTCAAAGAATAAACTAATTTCAAACAAGATAGGTAAATTGTCAGTTAAAGAAATAATTTTTCAGCAATAAAGATTAATTTTTAACGCAAAAAGACGAATCTTCAACAAAATAGTACAATTTTGCAATCAAAGAGGTGCATCTTACAAAAATGAGTTGTTAACAAAGTAGTTCAACTTTAAACCAGTTGGTTGAACTTTTCATTAAGAAAGATTTATATTCAACCAAATAGCTAAATTTTCAACCAAACATATTAATTTTCCATCAAGAAGATTCTACCAAAAAAATACAAATTTCAAACAAAATTGTTGAAATTTCAACTAAAAAGAAAAATTTTCAAACAATTAATCGAATATCAACAAAGGAGTTAATTGCCAAACAAATAGTTTAATTTTCAACTAAAATTATGATATTCCAACCAAAAAAAGTTTGAATTTTTCGCGATGTGGTTCAACTTTAAACCAAATAGTTGATTTTTCAACCACAGAAGATGAATTCCTATCGTAACATGTAATAGTTGATATTTTAGCCAAACTAGTTTAGTAAAAGAACTGAAGACGATCTTTAAAAAAGACCATTCCATGTTGAAATTGTTTATTTAACAATAGTTATTTACGTTTTTATGTTTTTGCTTTCTTTTAACGTGAAAGTTGCAATTCTTATTTCATTATAATGTTATACATTTTATTTTATTATTTTAAACACACTCTTCCTATCTCGTTAGTAATTTTTTATTAAAAGAAATTTTTAAAGTGAAATATTGTTGCTGAAATAAAAAATTGTATGAATCCTGACAAAATTTTTAAAAATGAAAGCGTACCAAAAAGATATATAAAGAATCCTCTAAAGAATGAAGTTAGCCCTACAATATTAGGATTAATTAAGAATAGCAACTTTTACTTAAAGAGAAAGCAAAAACAATAATCTCTTAATAACTATTGTTAAATAAACAATTTTACCTTGAAATATTTCTTTTTAAATTCGCCTTCAGTTCTCTTCCAAAGTCAGTTAAAATTAGCAATGGAAATATTTTCCTCCATTTTATAAAATTATTTTTTACAATGCTCTTTTTTTATCATTAGATTACTAAAGTAACATTTTAAAGTTGCTACTGAACTGTACCGTTGCAGGGTAATCTTTCACAAAATTCGCAAGCTTTGTTAAAACTTCTTAATAAATTTGTAAATATGTAAAAAGTCGTTGAAATCCTTTGAAACTTCTGAAATCTTACGAAATCATTTGAGATTCTTTAGAGTTTCTAATAATCTTTAAAAATTTACTTCTATATTTTTTTAAATCCTTTGAACCGTTTAAAATTCCTAGAAATCTTTTGAAATTCCGTACAACATCTTGAAACCTTGAATATCTTTTAAAATTCCCTTGAAATTTATTCAAATTTCGATTTTTTAGATAGCGAATATGTAATTTTAGCCAATTCTGTCGAAGAAGTTTGAAAATATGTTGAAAAGTTAAGTGACAGAATAGATAAATTAGGTTAGGCAGGGAAGTGAGGGGTGAGGAAGTGATGAGAAATTAGAAGCAAGTATGGAAAGATGGGAGAGTAGGGTTATGAGGGGGAATATGAGGGAGTAGGATAGGTAGCAGGTGTGGAGAGGCAGGAGAGGGAAGGCAAAATATGTGAGATGAGAGGAAATTGGGTTAATGAGGGAAAGTAAGGATAAGGGAATTATGGTAGAGGAAGTGATAAGAGGAGAAGAAGTAGGTAGGGTAAGTTGGGCGGGTTAAGTTATAAGGGTGAGTATGAAGGAATAGGAGTGGCAACAGGTGTAGGATAGCAGAAAAGGTCAGTCAAAATAAGTGAGATGAAAGAAAGTACAGTTAATGAGAGAAAGTGAGAAAAGAGGAATTATGGGAGGGAAAGCAGGAGAGCAGAGGTAAAGTAGGTAGGGAAAGCTGAGAAAGTAGGGTAATGAGGGAGAGGATGAAAGAGTTGGAGGGACAGTAGGTGTAGGGAGGCAAAAGAGGGAGAGACAAACAAGTGAGATGAGAGGAAGTATGGTTAGTAAGGGGAAGTGAGGATAGAAGAATTATAGTAGGGGAAGTGATAAGGAGAGGAGAAATAGGCAGGGTAAGTTGGAAGAGTAGCGTTATGCGGGAGAGTAAGAGGGAGTAGGAGGAGCTGCAGGTGTGGGGTAGAAGTCGAAGGAAATTAAAGAAGTGAGATGAGAGAAAATAGGGTTAGTGAAGGAAAGTGAGGATAAGGGAATTACGGAAAGGGAATTCATGAGAGGGGAATTAACGAGAGGAGGGGAAGTAGGTAGGGTTAGTTGTGAGAGTAGGGTTATAAAGGGAAATATGTGGGATTAGGAGGGGCTGCATGTGTGGGGTAGCAGGAGGTGAAAGGCAAAACAAGTCAGATAAGAGAAAGTACAGTTAGTGAGGTGAAGTAAGGTTAGAGGTATTACAAGCGGAAAATTAGGAGAGCGGAGGTGAAGTAGCTAGAGAAAGTTGGAGAAGTAGAGTTATGAGGGGGAGTATGAGGGAGTAGGAGCAGAAGTAGGTGAGGGGAGGCAAAAAATGAAAGAAAAAATAAGTGAGAAAAGAGGAAGTAGGGTTGGTAAGGGGAAGTGGGGATAGGGTAATGACGAGAGGGGGAGTAATGAGGAAAAGGGAAGTAAGTAGGGTTAGTAGAGGGAGTAGGAGGAGCTACAGGTGTGGGGAGGCAGAAGAGTGAAAGCAAAGCAAGTGAGATGAGAGAAAGTAGGGTTGGTGTAGTGAAGTGAGGATAGGGGAATAGAGAGAAAGGAATTATGAGAGGGGAAGCAGGAGAGTAAAAGCGAAATAGGTAGCAAAATTTAGGTGACTGAGGTTATAATGGAGAGGTGGGTGGAGGAGTGAGGGAGTAGAAGTGGCATCAGGTGTGGGGAGGCAGTAGAGGGAGACAAAACAAATAAGATGAGAAGGAGTGGGGTTCGCGAGGGGAAGTGAGGATACTGGAATTATAAAAAGGGAAATAGGAGAGATGAGGAGAAGTAGTTAACAGCCGTAGTTTTTGGCGCGACCTCCTCCCCCTAAAATTGGTAACGTAGTTTATAGACGGCCCCTAATCTGAGTCTCGAGATATGGACAGACACGTGATAATTAAATGATCCTGCAGCGTGGGTTAACGAGCTCGGGAAGATTTCGTGGGAGAATCATCGATCTCGTGTACGAGTGGGTATGTGGGTCCAAGGATCATAAAAGGACAAAGTCAAGGAATCACAGGTCGGCGGGAGCTTCAAACGAGCTCAACGAGATGAGTTCGAAGCTATTCGGAACGAACGAACCGTATTGCCCTCCGTATCACGGGTCTGATCTAACGGGTTTAAAGTCACGCTCACGCCCCCTCGAACATTTTCAAAATCGAAGAAAATTCCTGGAATCAATGCTAACGACGTCCCCCCAGGACTGGCTTAAATAAACTCCCAAAATCGAGATTAAACTCAAGAATTATTAGGCTATAATACTTCTTAATGGAGAACATTTGAGTACCTACAGAAATTTTATTTGCGGTAGAAGAACTTTCACAATCTGAATAAATCTAAGACCAGAATTTAATGTAATTTTTATGGCTTTATACATTTTTTAAGTCGAGGATCATTTATAAAACGCTAATTATGTGCCATGAACATTTTGATTATTTAAGAAATAATATAGTCATTTTTTTATTTGATACTAATGGACTGGATGAAGAAAACTTTTTTTGCATTGTAAAAAAAACATTGATTTAAAATTATTTTTATAAATAAAATTAAGATTGTTAATATTGTGCAAGATGATTTATACGATTTTCAGCCTTTTTTGACTATTTTAAAAACTATCTAAAAATGTGGTGTAATGACATGTGTCAAAAATTTTGCACTCATTGTTGTTGAAAACTTGATTGGCTTTTCATTACTTGAAGTTGTTTTGTATGTTAAATTTGAAATTTTGAAAATTAAATCTACAAATAATCCCTTTGAATAAGAAGAATCATCGAAAACGTTATGCGGATTGAGAAACGTTTGTGCATCTTAAATTTCCTGGCGCAGTTAAATTGAAAATTTTAAATTATTTAAGAAATTCTTGGAAATTTTATACATGTTTTATGTAAGTATTTTATGATGGTAGTTACTCCCTACAAAAGGAATCACAATTTTTAAACAAAATCATGATCAAGATTAACATTTTTCAACAATTTTATGTTGCGTTAGTCGGTAGATCGGTATTTTAAAAAATTATTAAAACCGGAACAAAATTCGTAATTTTTGCAGTTATTTAAAACAAAAATCATTAGAGCTTATAGAAAATTCACAATTCTGCACAATTTTCTGTTACCTTATATTGGAGTGCTCTGTTTCGAAAATTATTGGCATTTTTAATCAAAAATTCTTAGATATTATAGGATATTCACAATGTTTGAACAACTTCAGTTTATGTTGGAGTGTTTTACCTAAAACTGATATTGTAAAACAAAAAAATTACATATAAAACACCTGATTTTAGTCTCAAATAATAAAATTTACAAGCTTAAACAATCTGAGGTTGCCGGAATTTTCCAAATTATCAAAAATTTGAATGAAAATTATTATAAATTAAACAAAGTTTAGATTCTTTTAACAATTCTAAATTATTTTAGTGTTTTTTGTCGTAAATTGGAATTTTTATTTTTTAAATTCTGTTTTGAAGAAGATTCATAATTTTTTAACAATTGTAGATTAGGCTAACAGATTTATTGAAAATATTTAAAAGGATTTTAAAGAAGATATAAACTGCTTGAATATGTTTACCTTATGCTCGCATTAGTGAACAGAAATCGGTATAGAATTATAGATTTTAATAAATATTTACGATCTTATACAATTTTTTTGTTATGTCATGTTACTGTTTTTCATCTTAAATTGCTATTGTTAATAAAAGATCATTAGATTTCAAAGAAAATTAACGATATTTATGCAATAACAGGGTATATTAGTGTTTTTCGTCGAAAATTGCTCCTTCTGAACAAAATGCGAAGGTTTGATTGTCTATGTAAAAATATTATATAATAATACTGATTCAAGGTATCAATTTTCATCAATCATCAAAAATATTTTCCTTGATTTTCTTTTCTTTTATTTTAGATAATAGACAAAACAAAGGTGTTATGAAACACCTATGAAAATTAAAAAAGAATTAAGTGGGACTTTTCTAGTACCTTTAGCCCAAAAAAACCATCCATCACTAGAAGTTTTGAAATTGTTTGATACTTTAGTCCTTTTTGAGTAGAACTTTTGAAGAATATAAATATTATGAGCACTTTTGATAATTACGAAAAACTTTTTTTCAACATATCTTGTACTTTGTTAACTTTACTTTCACTTTACTTTACGTTTAATTTAACTTTTCAGTTTTCTTTTACTTCTTTTCTTTTCATTTCTGTTTTTTTTTCTGTTTTATCTTAATTTTTTTTATATTTCCTTATATAGTATTCCGAGTATTATGTATATTGCATAATCTTCAACTAAATAAGAGTTGAAGTAAACAGAAAGTTCGTTGTTATCTACCTAACTATAATTATTGACATAACCCATTGTGTAGAACACGAAGACTGAGCGTGCCAGAGCTTTCTTCCTAATCAAGTGAAACTGTTCACTTCTCTATGTCGTGAGCTCATTAGCGTGCGAAAGTAAAAGGCTAGATATGATATAATTCCGACCACAACTTATCGCAATTAATTCCAACATTCTGGGATAATAGGTACTCAAGATAAAATCGCGAGAAAATTTCGATAAGGCGAAAGTGTATGTGCAGTATTACTAACATAAGTAGACAGTAGACACAAGAGAACAAGTATCTCTTCGGATCTTGTACTACCACGTAAAGTACGTAAACCATCTGACGTTAATGACCATTCAGACTCGTTCAAGTCACATATCAAGTTCAGTGTAAGAACTACTTAATACTTATAATTAAGTGTCACGCTTTCAAGAACTGAGAAGTCTGGAAGTAGGAGAAACTTAAAATAGAATAAAGTAGAGCAGTAGTTCTCTAAAGAAATCACTAAAAGTAGGCGCCGCGCTTCTAAAAAAAGGTTTTCGTAGCCTATTAAGACGTTAATTATGAAGTTCAAATCATACCCTTCTGTACATTTCATCCCCTACGCCTTAATACCCCTTCTTTTCCCTATTTCCCCTCTGCTACCCCACCCCTACCCCTTCCACCGTTATTCATCTAATACTTTCCCTCACATACCCTTTCCCTCTATTCCCTCACTTTTGACAAATTCAAATTTAGAGTGCATGTGCATACTTTTTTGCAGGAGTAGGAAGATTTATTTTATTGATTGAAATTTGTACTGTTGGTGGGAGAAACGTTAAGCTGCATTGTTTAAAAATGTTAATGATTTGAAAAATGGGACAGTGACACTTATTACAATGGTCACAATACTGTAATGCAATATGAAGTGCAATTTGTAACCCAAATGATTCATTTCACCTACTTAACATTAATTTTTGTTAAATCTCTTAAAAACTTGATCAATGGGAAAGGATTTTTTGTCATAAAATTTAGATTTTAAAGCATAACCGTGTAAATAAAATGAAAAACTGCCCGGTATTGAGATTTGAACCCGCGACAGCGTAGCCAGGGTAATCTCGTACTGCAAAGTAGCCGGAGACCCAAGTACTTCAGTCATTTAGCCACTATATCTGCAATTACAAAATTTATTAACAACAATTTACTTTTTTTTCATCAGCTATTACAGCAAATTATAATCTCAATATGTTATTAAAAGAAATTTGCAAATGATATGTTTAATTGAAGCGTAAAGCTAAACAATGGTAAGTCATATCAACCTAGTATTATAGAAGAAGAAAAAAACATTTCTAAATAAACAACTTATAACCCAATAAGTAAATTATGTAATTTTTTGTTTGGTTGCGCGTGCATTAGTTCAATAACCATTGTATCAAAACAGATTGCGTTACATACGCATGTAATGAGCATCTGAAATACATCATTTTTATTTATTTTATAATCAAATAACACTATTTGACAAAAAAGGAACTTTTTTAGTATTTTTATACCATTTCCTAATTTTTATAATAATATCTCTAATGTATAATTCAATTATTGAGTTTGCATTTTAAAAAATGCAATTTCAGAGCCCTAATATTTTTATTAAAATAGGAGGGTTGTATGATTTTCAAAGAAAACTCAATTTCGTCAAAAAGTCGATTTAGTACCCTTAAAATTTTTCTGCTTTAATTATAAATAGTTATATAACAATATAATATAAATATCATAACTGTATATTGTAGCCATTTAAATTATTCAAAAACAATACAAAATCACTCGGTAGTCTCTTAAAAATAGGAAATTGGAAAGTGGAAAGATCTGAAAAAGTAATAAAGGCAAACAATGAGTATTTAAAAATTGAGTTTCTGAATCAATCGGCGTCACGCTCGTGAAGGAAAATCAATATTTGTTTTTTCTACGACGTACCGTACAATAATTAAACTGACGGCTACGCCAGCCGTTACATAGGATATGTAAAACAATTTCAAAAATAGAACAAAATATTTATTAATCCTATCAAAACGACAACATACCAGGTTTACTCTGTCAGTTTTCCTTTTACCTTTTTCTGAAAATTTTATTATTTTCAGCTTTTTATTGAAAATGCTTTTGAGAATTTACTTTCATTGAAATCTTGCAATCGGTAACATTGTTGCTACAACGTCCAAATTTTTAAATTCTCAGACTTTTTGTTGCCCAGTTTTTGATAAGTGTAAGAAAATTTCTTACTAAAAAATAATTTTTAAACAAATAGTTGATCCTCCAACCTAGAAAACCAAATTTAAACAAAATGTATTAAGTTTCAACCAGAAAAGATTACTTTTAAGTTTAAAAAAGTATTTTAAGCAAAAAAAAACAAAATTCTCAATAAAAGAGTGGAATTTTCAACCAAGAGAGATTCTTTAGTCAATAGAAAAAAGTCTCATCGAAATACTGAATTTTCTAATCCAAAAGATGAATGTTCTACAAAAAAGTTGAGTTTTCTACCCAAAAATATTAATTTCTTACAAAAAGGTTAATTTCCAACAAAATCGTTGAACTTTGAAGCCGAAAGAACGAATTTTCTATAAAAAGTAAAAATTTCTACAAAAAAATCATAATTTTCTACCAAAATATTTTTCAGCAGAATTATTTTTAATAAAATTAAATTTTCTAATTTTCCTGTTAAAAAAAAAAATACAAAAAATGTTAAGATGAAATATTGCATGTCTACAAAAGCCCTATGAAAAAAACCTTGAGCCCTATTGAGATATCTTGCATTCTTACGAGAAAAATTAAAAAATTATATTGGTAGCAAAAAAATTCTTCCTGACTCAAAAATGATTTAGCGCGCATAAAGCTTATAGGATGCCTTTCTTCTATTATTAGAACATTTTCAAAGATATGAGAAATAATAAAAAGAGTGGGGTTGTGCATAGAATATTATTTTTTCAAAAATTTGAGAAAAAACTAAAAATGATTTTCTGGAAAACCCCGCCTTCTTTACTTTCTCTATATTGTTTTATAGTTTAAAGGAAACAAGTTTTTGATAAAGCAAAAGACACAATTCAAATTAAATAATACTTATAATGGTTGGCCACACCCCAGTGATTAGCCCCCTTATTTAAATTTGCTTTTATGAAAGCATACTCACAAATAATGCTACTAACAAATAGTTCAGGTTGAAGTGCAAACAATTCCGCAGCGCATTTGATAAGCTAGGTTAGTCCGCTTATTAAAAATTATTATTTTTTAATAGTTACGTTAGATTTAACTAAAAACTTTTTGATTTTAATTGAATTTGGTGATTAAAAGTACACGATAGTAGCATTCTTACCTTAAAATGATGTCAGTATATCGATAAATAGGTGGCCAATCATTGCCATCGCGAATAAAGTGAAACTATAATAATCGGCCACAATATCTCAAAAGCGAATAACAAATATCTTGGTAAAAATTCATTTACAATTTTCCAAACTTTTTATAGACTATGTATGTAATTATTTATTAATTTTTCTTACGAATAATTAGTAGAAATCATGTCATAAATAGTTTTCGTCTCCGCAAAATCATTATATAATTTAGAGGCTCATCACAAATCACTTTGTTTTTGTCCCCAGGCAATCATTATATAATTTAGAGGCTAATCACTGTACTATCAAAGTCAGTAATCTATATAAGCTGAGATGTCCAATGGCTGTATTGGCCTATGCTAATTACGATGTCGTCGTGGCCAATCATTGTATTTTTTAACATCATTGTTAATTTCTTCAAATATAAATTGTCCATTACTTTAATCGTCAACTTACTATGTTAATTTAGCTATTGTAAAATTTAATATTCATCTGTGTATTTTAAAATTCTGTTCGACGCATATAGTGTTTTTAAAAATTTTTAAAACTAAAATAGCTTTTTTAGAAGCCTATAATTGTAGAAATTACCAGGCATGTGCAATGTATTTTTCGTGTCTATAATTTTAATGCGTGTGTATGAAATACCTGCAGTCGGGAAATTCTGCAGGGCAAGTAGGGGCAACGCCGACTAGTGGGAAAAGGGTATTTTCGTATAACATTGCTATTATTTAACAATTTTAGTTTAACTTTGCATGACATAAAACTATTTTATCATAAAGATAGTGCTACTTACATAAATCTTAAAAATTGACTTTGCAAAAGCAAAATTATGCAAAAAAACAGTTTTGACAACGAAAGAATGAAAGATTCGCTGGTAGAAATATAAAGTTTTCAACATTAATGGCAATACTTACAGCATAATAATTTGACATTTTGACCGATGAAACAATATCACATTATGTACTTGTAATAATTAAACGTAATTCAAGTCCAAAATATATTAAATATTATAAATAATTGAAGCCTCACTAGGAAGACAAGTCCGACCAAAATAATAGTTTACAATTACTTCGGTGGTATCGGTATCATTAGTTTTGTCGATTAAGTATAGGTAATGTAGAACAGGCTCCAACATTCTGGGCTACATGCAAGAAACTATTAAATATTATTATTTTCAATCCGGATATTAATTTTTTTAATTCTCGCGTCTGAATTCATATTCATTCAGATAATACATTTTTTAAGCCTTAATATTTTTAAACGTATTTATCGTAATGCAAGCGAACCATGTACTTATTTGTGTATATAATCTTTGCTAATAGCAATTAATAATCGGTAGAGGTTTTTTATATAGGTACGGTAGAAACCTTTGTGTGTAGTCCGTCTCTAGAAGAATGTCAACGAATGAGAGATTATATCACAGCTGCCATTATTTTTATTCAAAATTATTTATTTTTTTTTAATAAATATGTTTAAACGTAATTCTTCAAGTACATAAAATACCAAAGAAACGAACCATCATATTTTCTCATCACAGAAAAAACCGGGGGTTCTATTAGAAACAATTTTTGGTTCCAAAGCAGCTGCAACAAAAAAGAATCTCTCTGGCTCAAAATAAACCTAAAATAATAAATGGGCTCTAAGCGACCCCAAAGTATAGATAAAAACGGTTCTAGTAGAGCATTTTTGTCACTTCTGCCTTAACTCACTTCGAAGATTTTACAAGTTAATGATGCACATTTTCCTTTATAATTAGGATTAAATAATATTGTACTGGGGAAGATTTGATAAAGAAACTAAAATTATAGACATTAGTCACACTTCTAAGGAATATCTTGCACATGAAATATGACAGTTTTTAAGGTTACCTTGAAAATCCGCTGTTTTCAACTGCGTATGTACCAAAAAGCGCGGGAATATTTACAATTATATAGTACAAACTTGCAATATTACGTTAATACCATTTTTTTAAAGTAGGGTATTTCTATTATTGAATTTGATTTGTTTGAAAAAAGAATTTAAAAAATTTGGTAATATTTATCTGTATGATTATTCATAGCATTTATTGGTTTCAAATAGCTCCGCGCTTTTCGGCACATGCGCAGTTGAAAACATCGGCACCAGCTAATAGCCATCTAACGGATATCAACGAAATAAAAAAGAACCCTAAACAAGAGACCCTTTCGAGACTGAGTTTTAAAAGATCCCAACTTTTACTTGAGCCGCAACATTACTGAACTCCCAGTTTTTTCTGTGATCTTCATATGTTTTAATTTTCATAAAAAGCTGCGGTTCCATTTACTTTCTGGTGTGTGTGGGGGGGGGGGGTAAACCAATGAAATACAGCTTGATAAAAATAATTAAATTACCAAATCATTGTTTCACAATTTACTCATATAATTAATACTTATAGAAGTATGATATACAATAATTTAGTACTCGAAATTTAAAAAAAATGGATTAATTCCACATCTTATTACCTTTTAAAAAATCATTGACTGTTAACTGGTCGGGGCTGCCTCTTCTTACCCTACAGAATGCATACGTCATCGCCTTCATACATACGTTACGCTTCTAAAATGCGAAACAAATCCTTAAAGATCCTGAGAGCCTACGCGACGTCGAATGTAGTCGTCCCCGTGCTTTTATATTAATGAAACGCGGACAGCTTTGTCAGTCGACCCGCAGATTATCTCGTCGAAACTTTCGATGCTCCAATCTTCACGACGCATTTACCATCATTAATCGTCGTCAAGGCGACGACGTGTTAATCCGCACTCAGAGAGCAAAATACTTCAGTGTAACCCCAAGGACGAAGGGTCTACAAAGAATCCAGATAGATTCTTAAAAAGGCTCTTGAAAATTTCATAACATCGTCTTAGGAAGGATTTAAACATTTAGAATATCAATATTGCAGGGCTTATTCCAAGAGTAATAACAGTCGAGAAGTTGTACATTTTCCTTGGAATATCGACGTTTCCAAATGACAA
>JAUELO010000135.1:15781939-15795177 GCA_032357855.1 Amphibolips quercusostensackenii
CAATAGCGGACACATTCAGCTACTCAGGGGCGGCACAGCGGTCCTGTCAATCGGACCGCGTACTGGCACATACACCAGATATAGGCGGACATTTTGTCATCTGGGTAAGTTTAGCAGAAGAAAATGTGCGGTAGCCGACTATTTTCTAAAAGAAAATTTGACAACCTCACAACGATCTAACTTTTGACGATAAAAGCGATGGATGTAGGAATAATTCATATAGTCATATTTGACGCAAGCAGCCCCCCTTGAAGCAGAGGATGAAAGACAGCAGCTGGGTATGAAAAAATCTATTAAATTGCCCCCTATCGATCAAAGCAAGAATTTTTCATAAAAGATATAAGTAAAGCGTGGCAAAGATTTGTATTTGTTAACAATTTTTTATGACATATAACGCAGGGGGTACGGTTTTAGCTGACAAGCGAGTCGTATTCTGCAATATATTTTCTATCGTGTCTAATAAAATTCAGCTATAAAAGAGATCGACCCAAATTTTTGCAATAGGCTTGCGGACTATAATTGTGTAGTGGTTAAAATAATCGACCTGCATGCTTAGTTTCATGCTTTCGAATCCTTCCTGTTGCGTGAGAAATGTTATTTGTATTAGAAGCGTTATAGCTTACAAATACCAATTAATTATAAGTATATACAAAAATATATCTTAGAATTCACCGTGTGTTTATTTATTAATTACTGCTTAGCATTATTTTTTCACAATTTATAGTGCCGTTCAAACTATAGTCTATACTTTTAACATATGCCAGATCTGATTGTATTATTCGTCAAAGTGACATGATAATTCGAAATTGCATCGTCGAGGAATTGTGCAGAATAGCGTCTGGGTCGGTAAAATCTACTGATTCGCAGGTCGGCACCACTTGAGAATCGGTACAGGTAAACATCAATGATAGTCATATTCAGTTGCCTATAATTTAACTTTTTTTAAAATTTAACTTGGTTTGTTGATTTAACTTGGTTTTCAGTAAAATATAAGCTTCTTTTTTTCTGCGTGCAAAATTTAAAACCTATGTTTTTTGAGAAGTTACTTGAAGCTTGAAACTTCTCAAAGAGCGATATGGAATCAAAAGTACAGCCGGGACTCGTTTATCGAAACGACCCCGAATCGAATGGGTCTCATTTATCGAAACGGGGTAAGGGCTCCCACCTAATAGAGCTCATTGGATGGGAAGCATTTGATTGGTCCATCGAGTCAACCGTAGTCACCGTATATTCAAAATAGAGGGCGTCTCGAGCTTATCGCAATTGGTTGAGGCGTCACGTGGCTTTTCAATAGTGGAGTTAAGGGGAACGGCCGAGCGTCTCGATAGACGAGTCCCGAATGTTCCGTTAAACGAGTCTCACGATAAACGAGTCTCTCGTAGACGAGTCCCGACTGTATTGTTATACGAAATCATATACAAGGTTTATTTATACTATCGACAGTAATTAAAGGTTCATACTCTTGGGGTACATTACTTATTTATTTGATTCTAACTAAACTAGACAAAAAAATACGGAAAGAATGGGTAATGTCCGTGACGGACAGCGAAGTGCCAACCTTTGATCAATTGACTACATTTTTAAATAAAAAATGTAAAATGTTAGAAACGTTAACTCCACAATCTATTTAGCAGTAAATATGTATTCATGATTGTTAAATTCAGAATCAACGCCTCCTTCGAAATAAATAAAATACACTTCATGTAGCCAAAAATATTGTGTTGCAACGAAATAACTTGTGCCACTTATTGAGTACTGTGAGCAAATTATATTCAAAAATACTTATTCGTACTGTAATAAAATTAACGGAGGAAAAGATATGGAATGTCCAAGGTGAATTTATGCCAGGAAGATCATGTACGGATCAAATATTAAGCTGACAGATCACAGAAAAATATTTAAGAGTAAAGAAAAAAGTTTTCTGTGCATTTGTTGACTTAGAAAAAGCATTCTACAAAATAGAAAGAAGTAAGCTGTAAGAAGTCCTGAAAGAGTATGGAGTTAGTGGATGTCTACTACAAGTAAGAAAGGCAATATATGCTAATAGCAAAGCGAATGTAAGGGTGAATGGAAAATTGAGCGACTAGTTTGATATTATGCAAGGTGTTAGGCAAGTATACGTTGTCCTCATGGCTATTTATTATATTCATGGACAAGTGCCGAAAAATGACCCTCTTCGACGAAGGAGGTGTAGATCTCAAGACAGTGAGAGTACGTAGGTTAGAGTTCGCAGATGATGAGGTTGTCATGGCAGAGTCCATTGGAAATTTGCAAACAATGTTGATTAAACTAAATACAAGCATGAAGAACATGGGACTCAAAATTATCGTACATAAAACAAAAATTCTGGTGTTTAAAGGCAAGGGTGAAAAAACAATATGCAACATTGTCCTAAACGATAAGAGAATAGACCAAGTTGATAAGTACGTATATCTTGATAGCCTATTCACAAATGACGGAAAGATAGCTGGAGAGTTAGATGGGCGTTTAAACGAGGGTAAAAAGGTTATTGGTGGAGCAGGACCCATTATGAGAAGTAAAAATATATCAAGTGAATCTAAAAGGGTAGTACATAACTCTGTATACATACAGACGGTGATGTAGGTAGCGAGACCTGGACATATCAAGAAAACCATAAAAGTAATATTAACACGAGTGGTATGAAATTCTTGTGCACATGGCGCGGTAAAATGCTGATGGACAAAGTGAATAGTGAGATAATCCTTAAAGAATGTGGTGTGGAAGAAGCACTAGTTGACATATGTGAAAGAAATGCGTGAAGATGGTTTGCGCATGTTGAGAGAATGAAAGATGAACGACTGACGAAACAAGTATATCAAGGTATAGTAAATGGCAATGTGCCCAGAGGCAGCCCGCGTAAAGAATGGTTAGGATGTGTGAATGAGACCCTAATTTTACGAGACATAAGAAGCCATATAAACACAAGAGCTTGCATGAGAAAATACATGGACGGGGAGGAAGCTAGAGAGGTATGCCAAGACAGGAAAGTGAGGAGACAAATAGTTTATCAGAAATACATGAGGAAGAGTGTCAGTAGAGTGAATGGCGCCTGAAACTAAAGACTTTTGATAATAATGGGCCCGAGTGGTGAGCTTTACATAATGACATCGTAAGGCTCTTCTTTACTTAGGGTGATTGCTAAAAAGATTGATAAGCAACATGGTTCGAAGCAGTGTTGCAGAACGAGCATGTTATTTATATGAATAACAAGGGAATTCTAGATCAATACAAAAATCTATCCCCCCTCTCCCACATTACTCCCTATCTCACTGAGTAAGTCAGGCTTACCACCATCCGAATAAAGTTGCAACGTGGTAAAAAGTATCAAATATAGGATAAATGGCTATCTTGAAAATAAATATTCGAGCTCTAATTTTCTACGTAATACTTTCACAACTTGTTCATTATTTATTAACGTTATGACTTTAAATGTTTTTCTATTCACCTCGTACTGATTTCTCCTATTTGTTTTTACAGTACGCAAATCAAAATAGGTGATGCCAGGAATGGTATATAATCCACTAAGCCACATTTATTACTGAGGTGGAAATTCCTTCTGATTTTTTATTTTAACCAAACGCTATGAAAAGGTGCGATAAAGATAGGAACCTCTGCGGCTTCTGCTAGTTACGTTCAGCGCATACGGAGCGACGTTTAAATTGACTGCTAGCGTAATCTTGCCTGTCCGAAGGCATTTTCAGTAACTGCGGATGTACAAAGTATGCTCGATCGCAGTTCAATCCAAACGATCGTTTCACAAGTCATTGGAATACCAGTTTTCTCCAATTTTACCACACCTTCTCAAAAAACGAAAGAAGAAAACACGTTAAAACGTTGTAAACCACAGTAGGAAGTGAAAACAGCCTTTTACCACGGGGCTATTAGGCATGAGCAGCCTTAGAAGAGGGTAGCAAGAATAAGGGTTAACATAAAAAGAAAGTTCAAATAAATTCTGTATAAAAATCATGCTAAATTATGGTTTAATCTACAGACTTCACACTCTTTTACCTACTTTTCTCTTTTCCGCTTTTTTAAATAATTCCTCTTTTTTACCCTGATTGCAAGAAACTTCCTCTTTTTCTGACTTTCTTGTATTAAATGCGAACTGAATTAATAGAGCAAAATAAAAAAAAAACTATTTTTAGTTGAAAGTTAATTTTGTATGGTTGAAAATTCTACTAATTCATTTTTGGTTCCGAAAGTGAAAAAGAAACAAAATTTTGTTTAACATTTTTATTTTGTTAAAAATTTACTGATTTTGTTAAAAAATATTTATTTTGGGTAAATATTCAACTTTTTATTAAAAACTCGTCTTTTTGGATTGAAAATTTCACTATTTTGGACGAAAATTCATCTTTGTTGGTTCAAACTAAAATTGCTTGGTTGGAAATTAACGCCTTTTTGGTTGAGGATTCAACTTATATGTTGAAAATTCATCATTTTTTATTAAAATCAACTGTTTTTGATTAAAAATCAAAATATTTTTTCATCGAAATATCGACTATTACAGTATTTGTTAGGAAGCTATCTCGTTTGTATTAAAATTCGACTACTTGGTTGAAAGTTGAACCACTTTGCGAAAATTAATTTTTCTCATTAGAGGTTCATTTATTTTGTTAAAAATGTAATTATCGTTATGAAAATTATTATTTTGGTTGAAAATATGTTTATTTAGTAACTAAAAATTGAACTACTTTATTTTTTGTCGGAATATGATATTTTTTAGTTTAAAATTCATCTACTTGGTTGAAAGTAAAACTGCTTTATTGAAAATTCATTTTCTTTATTTAAAGTTCATCTATTTGGTTAAAAATTTAATTCGTGTTTTAAAAATTTGTTTTATTTTAGGTAAATAAATGTATTTCTTTGTCTGAACATCAAACTATTTAATTTCCGTCTTCAATTAATCTTTCTTAGTTCAAAATTGGAAAATCGAACTTTCTTAGTTAAAACTTTATATATTTTGATGGAAATTCGTCTTTTTGATTGAAAATTCAACTGCTGAGTTAAAAATTGATCTTTTTTATTTAAAAATTTAAGTATTAGGTGGCTAATTTATGTATTTTGTTAAAAAAATTCATTTTTTGGTAGAAAATTAATCTTAAGAATATAATGAAAGGTTTAAATCTGAAGTGAGAAGCACAAAAGTGTTGCCGAAACTTTGCTTGTAAAGGTAATTTTGTAATAAATGATTTTATAACCGATGAAATAAACTTGAAATAATTTTTTATTACAATAGGGAAAATTAATCTTTCTGCGTACAAATTAATTTTTACTAAATGATAATTTAACAGTTTTATTTATGGTTGATAATTCATATATTTTGCTGACAATTCATCTTTTTTGTTTAAACATATAATTTCTTGGTTAAAAGTTTAAATAGTTTGTTGAAAATTATTATTTTTTATTTAAGATTCATCTATTTGGTTGAAAATTAAACTATTTCATTGAAAATCCGTTTTTTTGTTGTTAAAAGTTAGTTTTTTTGACTGCAAATTTAACAATTTCATTTTTGATTGAAAGTTGATCTTAATCTGTTAAAATCCATATATTTAGTTAGAAATTCGCTTTTTTGGTAGAAAGTTTATATTTCTTCGTTAAAAATTCCTCTTTCTTAGTTAAAAATAAAATTTTTTGTTGGAAATTCAAGATTCTTGGTTAAAAATTAAACTGTTTTCTAAAAATTTAGTCTTTTTGGTTTGAAAATGTAACTATTTGGTTAAAAAATCACATAAGTTTGGTTGAAATCAAATACTTTATACATTAAGAATTCGATGATTTGGTTCATAATTTATTTTTTCAGGTTGAGAATTCAACTGTTGGTCGAAAATTGAAAGATTTTATTAAATATTTGTCTCTTTGTATTTACAATTCATGTTTTATGGTAGAGACTTTATCTTTTTTGGTTGTATATTCATATTTCTTGGTTGAAAAATAACATTTTTGTCGGAAATTTAACTGTCATCTGAAAAAATAGTGTTTTTTTCGGCTTGAAAACATAACTCTTTTGTCAAAAACTCGGCCTTTGGATTGAAAATTCATCTCTCTTGATAGAACATTTTTTTAAATTAAAGATTCAACTATTTGGTCGAAAATGCAATATATTTCGATTTGACATCTTAGGTATTTGAAACATGCCATATTGAATTCAATATGTCAGCTACATAAATTTTATTTAAAAGGATTTATCCCCCTATTATTTCCCTATTTTCGTAAAGATTCACCCTATTTCCCCTGTCTTCAGAGCATTTTTTATTGTAAAATCTGAATCCAATACCAATTTAAATTTATTAAAAAAGCTAGATTACATTTGTTGGCTTCTTGAATTACCTAGGAATAAAAATGCTTTCGATTCTTGCCTCAAAGAATCCTATCAGGGAACCCTATCCGCCCCCTGTTATGTTAACCACAAGATATGAAAGGGCTGGCATCCAGAAGCGGATGGGAACCTCAAGAACGGGATCACTTTCACAACCAGATATTCCTTTATAAAAAACTATGCTCTCGTTTAGGTTTATGTTACAAACATAAAACCCATCTGCTTCTCTGCTCTCTATTAATCAGAATAATTGTACTATAAACATTTTTTTTTTCTGTTTCAGGTAAGTTGAACCAACAAACATATTTTTCATGAATAAGAAGTGAACACGTAACAAGAGAGGGTGAGTTTCACCCTCGAGGAAATCTTAATTAAAATTATTCTTCAACTTTTTTTGTAGGAAAATTGCTATGCAAAGTTTTCTGCTTTTTCCTTTGTTTCAGAAATTAGCAGTCTCATCTTGAATATCATTGAAATAAAATAATTTGATATGTAAGCAAACAAAAAAAATGTTGACAGTATTTCGTTTCAATATTTTGATATAAACTACTTACGATATTTCTTTATTCAAAATAACAATTAGATCTGCTTTTAGAGGCTTTAAATATAAAAATTAAAATTTTATCATTAATATTCTTCATAATACAAATAACTAAACAAATAATTACCATAATAAAATTCTTACTTTATTAATGTTTTTGTACCCTTATTTGTATATAATATTTGCAGAAGCAGACTTCATAGAATTCAAAAGGTTTCAAGGTATTTTTAATGATTCTGAGGGATTTCACAAAATTTTGAAGGAATTTTATGGGATTTCAATAGACATGACATATTTTTAAATATTTTACAATATTTCTATATATTTCATATGTTTTCATAAGAACTTGGGGTTTTCGTAGGATTTTAAAGATTTAAAGAGATTTACAAATATTTCAGAATTTCATAGGATTTCACAAATTCCATGCAGTTTCGAAAAATTTTTTTGAATTGCGGAAGATTTGAAAGGATTTCGTATAGGATTTATAAGATTTTAAGATACTTACAAACATTTAAAGGTGTTTCAGAAAATTTCTAAATATTTCAAACAATTTTAAAGGGATTTAGAGGCACTTCATAACATTGTCGAGGATTTCAATAATTTCAAAGGATTTTAAAGGTTCTCAATAAGGGATTTTAATAAATTTTCAAGGATCTCAAGGAATTTCACAGGACTTCAAAAATTTTACGGCTTTCAAAGATAACATCAGATTTTATGTTTTTCAATGTTCACGTTTTTCAATTTTTAATTTTCATAAAGATTTTAGGGTACAAAAACGATTTCAAGGATTTTCTAATATATTTGAGTAAATTGAAGGATTTCAAACATTTAACGGTATTTTAGAAGATTTCAAGAAATTTTCATTAGATTTCAATAAATTGAAGGGATTTCAAAAGATTTTAAAGGATTTTAATTATTTTAGTGTATTTTAAAAGATTCCAAGGGATTTTCAAGAAGTTGAAAAAATGTCAAGGAATTTTTGAGGATCTTAATGATTAAAACGAGATTTGAAAATTTGGCATGCAGTTTCGAATAATTTCCTGTAATCTTAGAAAATATGAAGCGATTTCATGAGATCTATAAGGTTTTGGGATATTTTACAAGACTCCAGGTGATTTTTGATAGATTTCAATAAATTCAAGGGATTTAAACGAATTTTAGGGCATTTTTAATGATTTATTTTAATATGGTATTTTAATAATATTTTAAAAATACTTTAAAGAATTTTAAATATTTTAGGTTATTTTATAAGATCCCAAGGACTTCTTGGTAGATTTTAATATATTGAAGGAATTTCAGAAGGTTTCAAAGGATTTTAAACATATTATTTTAAAAGATTTTAAGATATTTTCAAGAAGCTAAAAAAGTTTCAAGCAGTTTTCAAGGGTTTTATGATTAAAAAGAGATTTAAAAAAATTTTCTAACGGTTTTAAAGAATTTCCTGTATTTACGGAAGATATGGAACGATTTTATAAGATTTATAACGTTTTGAGGCATTTTAAAAGTTTCCAGGGAATTTTCAATAGCTTTTAATAAACGTAAGAAAATTCAATGGATTTTAAGGTATTTTTAAAAATTTCTATGGATTTTCAAGAGCCTTAAAAAATTTCAAGGGTTATTAAAAGATTTCTAAGTTTCTTAAATCGTTTAGGTTATTTTAAAACTCCTAAAAATTTTTGAAAGATTCAAAAAAATTTCAAGAAATTTTATAGGATTTTAACGGATTTTATCAGACTTTCCAGTATTTCAATTATTTTAAGGCCTCTTAAAGGCTCTCAAAGCATTTTAGTCAATTTTCCAGGATATCAGGAAGTATTATTCTATTTCTTGAAATTTCACTGGTCTTATGTTAGTTGTCCTTATCATTCTTATTTTCGCCATATTTTCACACTGTGAGTTACTTATATGAATTAATTTTAATGAAACATCAATTAAATTGATGTTTTTAAGTTTATTCACAAAGATTATATATTTATAAATCATTTTTATGCAGAAAAATGTTATAATATTATTAAAATATTGCTTTAAACTCATTTTAAAATACATTTTAAATTCAAAAATAAGAGAAATATCTATTATTTTTCATTTTTTCTACTAGCTTAATTTGTTGCGAATAACTTTTGTATTACTGGATGACAAGGTTAGACAATACAAATTTTATCATTTAAAACAATATTTTTAGTCTGAATTGACCTATGAATCAAGTGGTTTACAGGTAATAGGCATATATTTTAATTTTTATTTTTTTCAACATACTTTCCAGCAAAATGCTTTTCATACTTCTTTTAATAATAACATCGTGTTACTTAATGTCACCGAATTGTTGTACGATATTTTTGGAGCTTCTAAATCTGCTATTTTGGTCCAATAAAGACACTCTAAATGTAATTAAATTTTCTTAAAGCAATAAAATGATTAAAAAAATTTTTTGTACCGAAAGACATGAAAACTTGGGGTTCTGAAACTACAATTGGAAACTAGAAAAAAGATTTATTTCGTAATTTCGAAAATAATTCTGAAGAAATGCGTATACCCAACAAATAGATCTTAATCTTTCTTTTCAAAAATATAACGCCATAAATTTCAAGAAGGTACATTCAGAAAACGATTAGGTTGAATCAACAAAATTTGTATTGGTTCAACCGTAGAATAGGGTTATTATATAGACAGCAAAATATTTGGTTGATTCAAGAAAAAATATTGATCAGACAATCAAAAATTTCGTTGAATCAATCAAAATTTGTTTGATTCAACCTAATTTCCATGTATATACAAGAAAACAGTTCTTTTGGTTATAAAAAAAAATTTCTGAGTTGTAGTCAGGGACATGTTATCGGCTGACACTTGCTCATAATTTTAATCGAATTTATTGCAATTAAGAGGATTAGGCTTCCAAAGACAAGCTTATAATATTTCAGGAAAATGGATTTGTCAACTTTTTAAATTTTCACCTCTGTAATCTTGTTTGAGCCTTATCTTTCGAATTGACATGCATCAAACACATCGCCTATTTTACTGTTATTCTACATATGTGCTTGTGTTGAAATGTCCCACATTCTTTAGGAACTGTTGATACAGAGTGTAAATAACTTCTTCCTCGACGATGTTTTCCATGCGACTGCGTTATCTCAGATCCTCCTGCGGTATGTCTTACTTAGGTTAACATGTGCTTTAGTTTCGCGTTATCTTCCTTATATTGAATGACACATTACATATTCGGCATTTTACTTGGTATTTTCAAGATCTCTTTACAGGGTAAATAATGTCAGCTGCCTTTGATGTTTGCCGTTCTCAGGAAATTCATCACTTTTCTTATCAAGTTTCATAGTGTCCACAATGAATCAGAAAGTCATTTTGGAAACATACGGTGTTATTTAAGACTATCGATTCTGATATTAATAATCGGGTCATCCATAAATGACGTTAACGATTTTGGGATTTTTTACCCTCGTCCGTGGGTAGAATTTTTTACTAAATAAAAATTCCTTTAAAAAATAGTTGAGTTTTTAACGAAATAATTAAATTTTTAGCGAAATAGTTAAATTTTGAAACAAGTATAGTTCAGTTAAAAAAAACGAATTCTCAACGAAACATTTAATATCTCGTATTTCAACGAAACAAGATTAAATTTTAAATCAAAAAGAAAGAAAGATGAATTTTCAACCAAAAAAGACGTCTTTTCTATCATAAAGGATGAATTTTCGAACCCAAAAGGACGAATTTTCAACAAAAAAGTTAAGTTTTCGACTAAAAAAGATGACTTTTTAACAGAATAGTTAAATTTTGAACCTACAAAGATGAATTTTGAACAAAAATGTAATTTTTAATCAAGAGGGATGAATTTTCAACCAAATAGTTGAATTTTTAGCAAAAATAACCTATTTTTCTGCCGGTTAGATTGGACGGAAAAACACGAATTTTGAACAACTATAACCGAAAAGATGAATTTTCAACAAAATACATGATTTTTCTAATAGACAGTTGAATTTTCCACCCGACACTATAATTCTTAATTAAAAAAGTTAATTTTCTTCTAAGTAGGTATTCTTTTGAATAACTAGTTCATATTTTAACCAAATATTTAAATTTTCAACCAAAAATGAATTGCTTACATTTCCAGTTTAAAAATTAATTTTCAACAAAGAAAAGCTAATTTGCTACTCTTTAAATTGAACAAAAAAAGACGAATTTTTAACAAAATAGTTGCATCTATAGCCAAAAAGATTATTTTCTACCCAAAAAGATGAATTTTCCACAAAACAGGTTAATTTTCCACCGGACACTGAATTTAAAAAAAAGGCAATTTTCTACAAAGAAGTTTTTTTTTAAATAAAAAGTTTAATTTTTTATTTTATTTTTTAATTTTAATTTTAAATCATTGCTTATTTATTGGACTTAAATAACTTTTAACATGGACAAATCTATAATATCAACAATTGCAGAAATAACTCGAGGAAAAAGTTTTCAGTACATGATTCTTTTTCAATCCGACATATTGTTCTTTCCAATTTTTTTTAAATCTAAAGACTTTTTGTGACATTGGATTTTGGTATGTTATAGCTTTCCTGAAGCTTTATTTATTTTTAAGAAAATGGTAATTACGAAGAAGTTATTTAAAAAAAGACCTTTATTCGAAAAACAGTTGAATTTTTAACCCAAAAATAAGAATTTTAAAAAAGGTTCATTTTTACCCACATAGTTAAATTTTCTACCAAACTGATGAAACTTCAGGTAAAAAGACGCATTTTTTACAAGGCAGTTGAATTTTCAAATCGAACACATGAATTCTCAGCAAAACCTGTGATACCTGATATTTTAACCAAAGTATTTTTATTTGAAATGAAAAATACTTGAATTTCACCAAAAAAGACAGATTTTCAACAAAATACATAAATTTTAAACAAATACTTAAATTTTTAAATAGAAAGGATTAATTTTCAATTAGAAATATACATTTTCAACAAAAAATGGAGTATTTACATATTCAGTTTGAGCAAACTGGTACAATTTTTTACTATAAAGATGAATTTTGAACTAAAATGATAAATCTTGGCCCAAAAACATTTCATTTCTAACAAAGTAGTTTAACTTGAAACCAAGTATGAAGTTGAATTTCCAAACAAAAAACATGGATTCTTGACAAAAAGTGTAGTTAAATAGTAAAATTTTAAATTACAGAAATAAATTTTCAACGAAAAAAGTTCATTTTTAACTAAGAATATTAAGTTTCTACAAAAAAAGACACGAATTTTTAACTAAAAAAGATACATTTCAACCAAATAGTTAAATTTTTAACTAAAAAAGAAACAATTTTTTATTAATTTCAATCAAGGAATAAGAATTTTGGCGCAAATAGTGAAGTTTTAAATTACAGAGATGAATTCCCAACGAAAAATATTAATTTTTAAATAAGAAGATTAGGTTTCCACCAAAAAGATACACATTTTTAACTAAAAAAAAATACATTTTTAACCAAATAGATGAATTTTTTACTAAAAAAGAAACAATTTTTAAACGAAATATATCAATTTTCAAACAAAAAAAATAAATTTTTAAGTAACTCAACTTTCAACCAATTAGTTAAATTTTTGAAGAAAAAAGGTTGCTTCTCAATAAAATAGTTGCATTTCCAACAAAATAGTACAATTTTTAACCAAATGGAATTTTTACCAAAATTTTTGAATTTCGTATCAGAAATATAATAGTAGACATTTCCATAAAAAATAATTAACTTTTAATTGAAAGTATTGGGATTTTTTTATTGGGTTCTATTAAGTTAGTTCGTATTTAAGCGAAAAAACTAGAAGTAGAAAAAAATTCTTGAAAAGCGGAGAAAAGAAAGAATTCTTCAAAAAGTTGAAAACAGGGAAGTATGGAAAAGAGCGTAGTGACTGAAATATGAAAAGGATTTGTAATCTTATCAAGTTAGTATTAAACGGTGCAATCGCGGGGACATCTTTCGCAAAAGTTGCAAACTTTCTTAAAATTTTCCATCAAGAAACGTACTAAGCGTTATCTAAATTTGTAACCAACCTTAGTTTCTGACGTGACCCCCTCCACCCCTCAAAATAGAGACGTAGTTAATAGACAACCCTAATGTTCATAATGATCTCAAGATATTAATATTTCGACAATTTATTTAGAACAACACGGTCTTGCAAAAAAAGTAATAAAATCTTAATCTTGTCGATTAAATCGTTGAAATTACATTCGTCCGAAATGAGGCGTAGACGCTTTATATAAAAAACGATAAGCAAGGACTGAGACAAGGACTGTCATTAAATGTTGCGGATTTGACGCTAATCTGGCATGCCGATATTTGTATATAAAAAAGAGATCAGTGATAACTGCCCTTTG
>JAUELO010000135.1:15816966-15830520 GCA_032357855.1 Amphibolips quercusostensackenii
TAGTAGAATTGACTATAATTCACTACAATTTGCTTGAATTGTCTATATCTCAGGAGAATTTGCAAGATACGTTGGAAAGTTACTAGATTTAAAGAAAATTCACTGTATTGCAAGAAAATTTACTCAAATTTCTTATAGAATTGACTAGATTTCATGAGAATTTATTAAATATTTCAGAATATTTAATGAGAATTAACGGCATTGCTTAAATTTTAGTGCAATTGACCATAATTCACTATAAATCACTTGAACTATCTAGATGTTAAGAAAATTTACTGTATTTAAACAAAATTTACTAGATTCCAAAGAATTTCCTAAAATTCCTTAGAATTTCTATATATCATGAAAATTCACCAAAATTTAGCAAAATTTAAATTCAGAATAATTAAGTAGAAACATTTAGCATAATTTTTTCGAGCTTAGTATAATTTTTAAAAATTAAAGATAGTTTAGTTGACTTCAAGAAAATTTAGCACAATTCAGGAGAACTTAGTCGAATTCAAAAGAAATTACTGAAAGTTATTCTTATAATTGCCCAGATTTCATAAACATTTATTGCAATTAACTACATTTTTTACATTTCAGTAGAATTGAATATAATTTACTATTATTCACTTATATTGTCTAGATTTTAAGAGAATTTACTAAATTTGAGGAAAATTAAATAGATTATTCATTACGATTCACTCCAATCCTTTAGAAATGTCTAGATTTCAGGTGAACTCACTAGATTTTATTGAAATTGAAATCATGAATAATTTAGTATAAAACTTCAATATAATTCTCTAGAATCCAGCAGAATTTATTAGGCTTCAAGAGAATTTAGTAGCATTCAGTAGAATTAGGTGGAACTCAGTAAAAATTACTGTAAATTATTATTTGAATTGTTTAGATTTCAGGAGATGTGATTAGAATTACGTTGTTTTAATTCCAGTAGAATTGACTCTAATCAACTATAATTTAATTGATTAGGTATACTCTAGGTTACAGGAGAATTTACTCTATTTAACAAAAATTTACTAGATTTCAAAAGAATTTACTAAAATTAGTAGAAAAATTTGCCATAATTTTTTAGAATTTAGTATAATTTTTTTAAATTTAGGAGCATTTGAAAAAACTTGAAGAGAATTTAGTAGAATTTAGGTGAATTTATTGGAATTCAGGAAAAATTACTGGAAATTATTATTAGGATTGTCCAGATTTCAGGAGATTTGATTAGAATTAACTACATTGCTTAAATTTCAGTACAATTGAATATAATTTACTATAATTCACTTATATTGTCTAGATTTTAGGAGAATTTACTAAATTTGAGAAAAATTTAATAGATTATTCATTAGAATTTACTCCAATCCTTTAGAATTGTCTAGATTTCAGGTGAACTCACTAGATTTTAGTAGAATTGAAATCATGAATAATTTAGCATAAAACTTTAGTATAATTCTCTAGAATTCAGTAGAATTTATTAGGTTTTAAGAGAATTGAGTAGCAATCAGTAGAATAAGGTAGAACTCAGTAAAAATTACTAGAAATTATTATTTGAATTGTCTAGATTTCAGGAGATTTAAATAGAATTACGTTGTTTCAATTCCAGTAGAATTGACTATGATGACTATAAGGTATACTATAGAGCATTTGAAAAAACTTAAAGAGAATTTAGTAGAATTCAGGAAAATTTAGTGGAATTCAGGAAAAATTACTGGAAATTATTATTAGAATTGTCCAGATTTCAGGAGATTTAATTAGAATCAACTACATTGCTTAAATTTTAGTAGAATTGAATATAATTTACTAGAATTCACTTATATTGTCTAGATTTTAGGAAATTTTTTAAATTTGTGAAAAATTTAGTAGGTTTCAGGAAAATTTACTGGATTTAAAGAAAATTCACTGGAATTCATAAGAATTGTAGCGATTTCAGGAGAATTAATTAAAATTAACTACAGTTTTCTAGATTTCAGTAACATGTACTAGAATTACCCTTATTAAAAAGAAGTATTGGTAAGTATAGGATCCAGTACTTTTTTTGCGAAAAAGTATTGGATTTCAGTAGAATTGACTTGATTTCAGGAGAAATCCTTAGATATAAAAAAAAATTGTTTAGATAACAACGGATTAACTTCACAAAAATTTACTGTGTCGTCGGTCGTAAATGCCAAAAATATCAGAAATTCATGTAACGTACATAACGTCAAAAAAAAGGAATTTAGTTTAAAGATACTCTTTGTATTCTTAAAAAGTAACTTTAAAGTAATTCTTTTCAAATTGTTGACTGCAAAGCATTACTTATCCATGAAAATGTGCCCGAGAGTGGAAAATAATAACCAAAAGGGAGGCAATAATTGTAATTTACGATCGCAGTTGAAAATCAAATAAAAAATTTAAATCAAGAGATATGAAAACAGGGGAAGCTTTGAGAGACGATTTCGACCCTCCACTTCATATTTTGCAACGATGCGATGTAAGAAAAACGTGCATCTTGCTTTTATGAATGTGGAGTAAGTGGTGGGGTTTCATTAAAATCGAGGGCATGCTCTGAGGACTCTGGGGTATATTTCTGAGGCTCAAGAGAAGAACTGGATTACGTATAGCCAGATGACGCTACTCGTTAGGATGAGGAACGAGCATAATTAACATTCCCTTCACTGCACGGGTCGCGGCCTCGACCGGTTTAGAGTGGTCGAAAAAAATTCTTTTTTTTTTGCGATTTTGTTTTACCCGAACAATCCGTTTTCTGGGATACGCCAAGGAAAGCCAGATCGGTCGAGCCTTTGGCGGCGCGACGCTATCCTCTGTCTTTTATTTGGAACAGCTGAAAATGGATTCGGGAGTGGTAAGAACGAATTCGCAGCGGTGTTCTGCAAAGGGTCTGCAAACTGACATTTGTATCCCGTGTGAGGTACAACTGTCCCTTTTTCCTTTTTTATACAATCACATGTCAATGAAAGAATTTCATTTCTCAAAATTAATTATATGATGAAATATAACAAATTGTAGCGTCAACTCTTAAATTGATTAGATTGTGTGTTGAAACGCAGATTTGTACTATTAATTGCATTTATTGACAAGCAATTAATAAATCACTTTATAATTACGAAAGATACTTGCTTTCATAGTAAAAATAAAACGAGTATTAATCTTAATGGATCGAATTAAGCACTTGTTTATACACTAGGTTGTAGGATTTATTTCTGATTTATCGATAAGAAACACTTTTTTATAATAACAGGCCTCGGACTCATATGAAAAATTCAAAATAGTGCCAATAGTATCGTAAATTTTAAAAAATATTAGCAGAATTGTGGCATGAAGTTTTTTAAATATAAAATCAAAGGATTCAATATTTTTTTAATCTGGTACACTTTTCCCATAAAATCGTGTGAAATTCTTTTAAATCCTTTAAAAAGCCGCAAAAGTTTGAAATACGCTGAAATTCTTTAAAAAACCTTGAAATCTGTTGAAGTCCTCTAAAATCCCTTCAGAATTCGTCAAACAGTTTGAAAAATAATAATTTGGATTCAGACATTCAGGAGTGTGTTGTCCAAATTTTATCGTTGGATTCTTGTATTTCTTAATTTTCTAAAATTTTGTAGTTAAATTTAAATGTTAAGCGTTAAAAAGTCTCTTAAATTTTAATCTTTTTCTTAAGTAATTCATTGATAATCCAGAGTAATTTAATTATAATCTGGAGTAATCTAGTTATTTTTTGTTTAAAATTAAGTTTCTTGACGAAAAATTTTTCGGTAGAAAATTGATTTTCTTCATTGAAAATTCATATTTTTATTCAACCATTTAGTGAAAAATTAATCTATTCTGTAAGAAGCTCAACAGTTTGATAATTTTTTTTTTTTAATTCAATTATTTTGATGGAAATTCTCTTTTTTGGGTTGAAAATTTAACTATAATGTTGAAGATTCGTTCTTTTTGTTAAGCTGAAAATAAGTTTCTCTGAATGAAAATTGAACTATCATATTTTTACTTGAAAATTCATTTTTTCCAATTGAAAATTCAAGTACTTGGTTGAAAATGTAACTACTTTATTAAAACTTCATTTTTCTGGTTGAAGAATCTTGATTTCAGTTGAAAGTGGTTTGGTGGAAAATTTAACTGTTTGCTAAAACATTTTTTTTTGGTTAAAAATTAATTTTCTCAACTGACAATTTAACGATTTTATTTTTGGTAAAAATTTGTATTTTTTAGTTGAAAATTAATGTATTTTGAAACAATTTTTTTGTGTGGAAAATTTAGATTCTTGCTTGTAAATACATCTTTTCTGGTTGAAAACAAAACTATTTTATTGCAAATTTAACGATGTGGTTGAGAATTATGTATCTTGTTCAAAATTCTTATTTTTTGGTAAGAACCTAATCTTCTTGTTTAAAAATTCATCTTTCTGGTTGAAAATTGAACTATTTTGGTAAAATTTTTAACTATTTTGTTAAAAATTCCTTTCTTCTTTTTTGTTGAAAATTAATGTTTGTAGGTGAAAATTTTAATGTTCCATTTTTGAATGTAACTTTATCTTTTTTAGTTGAAAAGTCAACTATTTAGTTGAAAGTAGAAATATGTACTTTCTTAAAAATTCATCTTATTGGTTGAAGATTCACCTATTTTGTTGAAAATTATGTTATTTTGGTTGATAAATAATTTTCTTAGCTGAAAGTTTTACCATTCAATTTTTGATTAAAACTTGATCGCTTTCAGTTGAAAATCCAACTGTTAATTTTTTTGATAATAAACTTCTTAAATTTTAAGAAGTGGAACATTTCTTTGATCGATTTCAAATAGTTTTTTTAAAAAAGAACATTGAGTTCTAGTTTTCTCCGGAAAACTAGAACTCAATGTTCTTTTTTGAAGAAACTATTAATTTTTTTATTGAAAATTTATCTTATTTGTTTTGAAAAGTCAACTACTTGGTTGAAAGTTGAGCTACAATGTTAAAAATTCACTTTTTTGATTGAAAATTGGTCAATTTCTTTAAAAAATCATGTTTTTTTGTTTCAAATTTCATCTCTAACTGAAAATTCAACTATTCCAATTAAGGATTCATTATTTTGGTTGAAAATATATCTCTTTGAATGGAAATTTAACTACTTTGTGAACGTTTTTTTAAAAGAAATTTCTTTTTTCTATTGAAAATGAAACTGAAAATTTATCTTTTCTAGTTGAAAATTCGACCATTGAGTTAAAAAATCATCTTTTGCAGTTAAAAATTCAACTACTTCATTGAAAATTAATGTATTTTATTGAAAATTCATCTTTTTCGGTAGAAGATCAATCTTCTCTGTTGAAAATTAATCTTTTTGGTTGAAAATTAATCTATTTGATTTAGAAGTCATCTATTTTGTTGAGAAATAAATAATTTTTTAAAAAAGTCATCCTTTCTGGTTGAAAATTTGACTTACTTAAAGATACAGGTTCGCTCAGACAATATATCAATTCTGGCCTCTGTTGCAGTTTACTGTGGTTTAGGCACGATCAGCTGCAGCTACAGCTTCATAAATCTTATCTCTAAATCCGATCCAGACGTCTTTAATTTCTAAAAGATAGAGATGCTTAGTTGAACTTCCGCCGAACAGAAGGGGTTTGCGATCTTCTAGGATTCAACTGAGACACGCACGCCACATTAAAAGAGATCATTGGCTAAAATAGATCTTGTTTATGGTAGAAAGCTGGCCCGAAGCATTACCGAGTTATTAAGGAAAGTAAACATAATATAGATCTCGGAGACTCTTTACGAGCATACAGTTGGCTCTGGATGTTTTCATTTTAGATATTTATGCCGTGAATCGAAATGATTCAATTGAAGATCATTTCTCTTTGTAAGTGCAAATTAATAATCATTTTTTATCTTTCAGCATTTAATGGAAAAGAAGTTGAAAGTCGCCTGTCATCACACAAAGTCCCCCCCCCCACGGGTGACGTCATAGATACGATGACCCACCCCCCTTTAGCGTCAAAATGTTTATTTTTCGATTTCATTTGATAAACGCATCAAATAATACATAGAATATTCAAACAGACATCACAGCCCAAAATGATATCTTTCAAAACAAAGGAAATAGGATTATTTTTCACGAAAATAGGGGAATAAATTCTTTTGAATAAAATTAATATATAGGTATTATAATAAATTCAATATAAAGCGCTTAAGATTTCAAGCCGAAATAGACTGCATCTTCAAATGAAAATATTTTCTGCTAAAAAAGACGAATTTTCAGCAAAAGAGTTGATTTTTAAGCAAATAGATGAATTCTAAACAAAAATTAAAATACAGTCGCCTCTATTTACCTTGCCTCTTTTTACTTTGCCGCTTCTCCTTATTCTCGCTCGAGCTCTTCCCCCACCACGACCGCGATGGCTCGGCGTCCGAGAATTGTTCATCTCTCTATTTACGTTGCCGTCAATGCTTTTGCTGGCTTTAGACCTTTTACCGCAATTTTAAAGTGCAAAAAATCATTATATGCTTTGTTTATGAGGTTTAAAACAGAATTTCGAAAGAGAACGTATGTATGTAGTTAAGAACTACCAAAAATTGAACGCAAAGATATTAATAGCTGTTTTTTTCACTGCGCTGTGCCCGCTGATGCACGTGGCAACGTAAATAGAGAGCGAAACAAATCGAATCGAGCTCCGGTCAGGCTCGAGAAAGGGGGAACATCGTTTCCATGAAAATTACTCCTCTAAGGTCCCAACCGCGGCAAGGTAAATAGAGGCGACTGTAGTTACATTTACCAACAAATAGTTGAACTTTCAAGTTTCAACAAAACAAAAAACGAATTTTTAACTATATGGTCTAATTTCCAAAAAAGCATGAATTTCAACCACAAACAGTTGCCTTTTTAATTAAATAGTCGAATCTTCAAGCTAAAAAGGCGAATTTTTTTAGGTGATAGTTGAATTTTTAACAAAACACATGAATTTTCAACCAAGAACTCTTTTACAAAAAAATATGAATTTTTGAATGAAAAAAATAATAATTTTGAATGCAAAAAGCCAAATTTTCAACAAAGCAGTTGATTTTTCAAGCATAAAATATTAAATTTTACAAAATAGTAGAATTTTCAACTGGATGTTTGAATTTTAAAAAATAGTCGGTTTTTTAACCACATATTTGAATTTTCGGCCAACAAAGATGAATTTTCTACAAAATAATTCAATGTCGAAAAAATTATTAATGATTTAAACAGTTGGATTTACAACCAAATAGTTGCTATTTCAGCCAAAAAAAAAATGTTTATTTTAAGGCTGTGTCTAGTCGTCCCGAAAAATTGGGAGATTTGGAAAAGGGTATGGGCTAGTCATCCCGAATTTCAGGAGGACGAGACACTTCGTTATTTTAAATCAAAAACAGTCGAATTTAACGCAGAATTCAAATGCTTAACAAAAAATGTGATAGTTGATATTTCAACCAAAAATCATTTTCATTTTAAATCAAAATCATTTGAATTAAACCAAAAAGGATGAATTTTCATCAAAACAGTTAAATCCTCAACCCAAACAGATCAACTAGTAACAAAAAATTTTTATTTCAAACAAAAAAAAGTCTGCTAAAAAAGATTAATTTTTTAACCAAAAGATGAATTTTCAAAACAAGAGTTCAATTTTCAACTAGAAAGATTTTTGAGTCAAGAAGGAAAAATAATTTTTACCAAATTGTTTAATTTACAAACCAAAAAGGCGAATCCTTTAAAAAAATAGTTGAATTTTCAACCCCAAGATATGAATTTAAGACCAAAAAGTTAATTTTCAAACAAATAGTTGCATTTTTTAGGAAAAAGAATAGAATTTTCCTTACAAAATACGAATTTTTTAATTAAATTGAATTTAAAACATGAAACGACCAGTTTTCATCCAAAATGTTATAGTTAAATTTGCAGTTGAAAAAATTTGTTTTTAACCATAAAAACGAGTTTTTAACAAAAACATTAACTAAAAAAAAAACAGATGGATATTCAAATAACAAGGGTGATTCGTGAAAAAGTAGTTTAACTTTCAATGAAGTCGTTACATTTTTAATCAAGAAGATGATTTTCTCCAGAAAAAGACAAATTTACAACAGAATACATAAATTTTCAACCGAATGGTTGAATTTTTAGCTGGAAACTATAAATTTTCAATTTTCAAGCAATTATGCAATATTTAATTTGCGGTTGGAAAAACTGATTTTTAACTAAAAAGCAGGAATTTTCAACAAAATAGTTAAATTTTCAACCAAAAAATGGATCTTACAATAATAAAATTAATTTTTAGCAAATACTTTTACCTTTCGTAGCAGTTACATTTTTAATCAAGTAGATGAATTTTCTAACAAAGTGATAAATTTACACAAAAAAATATTACTTTTTATCTAAGTTCTTGATTTTTTAACCAAAAACTATTAATTTTCCACCATTAATAGAACAGTTCAATTTCCGGTAAAAACATTAATTTTCAACCGAATAAGAACGAATTTTTAACGAAACAGTTGAATCTTAAATCAATACAATGAATGTTTAAAAAATCAAATCAACTTTCAAAAAATTATTCGGATTTTTATCCAAAGAGAATGCATTATCAACCAGAAATTTAATAAATAAATTATTCAAACGAAAATATATATTTTCAACAAAAAAGTTAATTTTCAACAAAATAGTAGAATTTTCAACCAGAAACTATAAATTTGCAACAAAAAATGACATTATTGAATTTGCAGTTCAAAAAAAGTATTTTCAACAACAAAGAACAAATTTTCAACTAAATAGTTACATTTCCAACAAAAAAGAAGTATCTTCAACTACTAATAAAAAAGTATTTTCAACAACAAAGAACTAATTTTCAACTAAATAGTTACATTTCCAGCAAAAAAGAAGTATCTTCAACTACTAATAAAATTAAAATTTTTTTAAATTTTCAACGAAAATTGATCAGTTTTCACCCAATAATGGGGTTGTTTAATTTTCTGTTAGAACAATTAATTTTCAAACAGAGATAGGTCTTTAACTAATAAAGTGATTTTTTAACGAATTAGTTCAACTTTCAACAAAGCAGTTAAAATTTCAATAGCGGAGAATTATTTTGTACCAAAAAAAGAATTGTCAACAAAAGAATTGAATGTTCATTCAGTAAAATAAATTTTTAACAAAGCAGTTTGAAATTTTACCAAGTAGTTGAATTTTCGACCAAAAAGATGACTTTTGAACAAAATAGTTGAATGTTGCACAAACTAATTAAATGGTCAACCAAATAGTAGTAATTTAAACCAAAATTTATTAATTCTGGACCAAAAATATGATAGTAGACTTTAAATTAAAAAGAATCAACTTTCAATCATAAAAGATAAATTTTCAAACAAGAAAGATAACTTTTGTACTAAAATATGAATTTTTAATACAGAAGAGCGGATTTTCCATTCAAAAACCTGGTTCAATTTTCTATCGAAAAAGATGACGTCTCAACAAAATAGTTGATTTTTCAACTAATTAATAAAATTTTCAACTAAACAGTAGAATTTTTAACCCAAAGAGATGAATTATAAACCCAAAATATAATAATAGACCTTTAAAATAAAAATAATTGACTTTTAACCAAAAAAGATGAATTTTCAACAAAATAGTCGAATTTTCAAAACAAAAAAATATTTCCACCCAGTAGCAGAATTTTGAACCAAAAGAGATGAATTATGAACAAAAAATATAATAGTAAGCTTTGCAACTGAAATTGAAAAAGGGAAATTTTTTTAAAAATAGCAGGAAAGGAAGGAATTCTTTTAAAAAAGAGGTAATGAGGGGAAAGAGTGTGAAGTCTGTATTTATATGCTTTACTTGTCTCAAATAAATAAAATTCCATGATTGCGGGAATTTTATTGTTAAGTTTATGACTACCCTGTTTCATTTGTTAGCATTTAATGACCAACTCGAACAACTTAATACCAAGCAGCAGTTTACCGTTTATTTGATTACACTTTTCAGACCATGACAATAGAGCGGCTTACTCTTTCATTACTTGATCAGAATCGACTGCAAGAACACAACTGTCTTTTTACACTGTGTTTACGACTAACGGTTTTCGCACCGGATACTTTGACGTGTAATATCGTCTCAGAAAATTGCAGTGCAGAAAAAAATTCAAGTTTCTGAAAAAAGAAACTTTCTAAAGGAGTGTACGAGTAAATTGAGAGGACCGTGGAAATATCTGTGCAAATTGGAAAATGACTTGTGACTAAAAGTAGAGTAGCTATCCAGGCCTCGGAGTCATTTAACAAATTCAAAATAGTGTCAGTAGTAGCATTTTTTTGACAACTTTTCTTTTTCAGTTAAACAATAACCTATTTGGTTGAAAATGTATGTATTTTGTTAAAATTTTCTCCTTTTTGGTAGAAATCTAATCTTATGGGTTGATAATTTAACTACTTGGTTAAAATATGAACTACTTTGTTAAAAATTTATTTTATTGGTTGAAGTTTTAATTGTTTTGTCGAAATTCCTTTGCTTTGGTTGACAATTCATTTTCTTATCTGAAAAATTAAACATTTCATTTTTATTTGAAAATTCAACTATGAAATTTGTCATTGAAAATTCTTCTTATTTTGTATGAAAATTCAACTGCTTTGTTGAAAGTTGAACTAAATTGTTAAAAATTCACTTTAATGCTTGAAAATTGACCTATTTTGTTAAAAAATTGTTATTTTTTGGTTAAAAGTTTATTTATTTTCTAAAAAGTTAGCTATTCCAGCTGCAGATTCATCATTTTAGTTTAAAATTCATCTTTCTTATTAAAAATTGCACTATTTTGTTGAAAATTGGTGTTTTTTTCGTTAAAAAATTAATTTTTTAAATTGAAAATATAAGTTTTCTATTTATGATTGTAAATTTATTATTTTTGGTTGAATCATCAACTGCTAAGCGGGAAATTTATGTATTTTGTTAGAACTATCTCTTTTTTGGTACAAAGATCTTATAATTTAAAACTTCAACTATTTTGTTGAAAACTAATGTACTTTGTAAAAATTCATTTTATTGGTTGAAGATTCAACTGCTTGTTTAAAAGTTGAACCAGATTGTTACAAATTTATTTTATTGATTGAAGATTGAAGTTTTTTGTTAAAAATTCTTTTATTTTGGTTAGTATTAATTTTTTAAACTAAAAAATTAACCACTTCATATTTGGTTAAAAATGGATCGTTTTTAGCTGAAAATTCAACTATTCGAGTTGCACATTCATCATTTTAGTAGAAAATTCAGGTCTCTGGTTAAAAATTTAAATATTTTGTTAAAAATTCGCTTTTTTCAGGTAAAAAATTAATTTTTTTAATTGAAAATGTAACTTTTCCATTTTTGATTGTAAATTTATTCTGTTTTATTAAATCATCAACTGCTAAGTTGAAGATTAATGTATTTTGTTAAAAATTTTTTTTTGGTAGAAATTTAATCTTAGAGTTTGAAACTTCAACTATTTGGTTGAAAGTTAATGTACTTTGTTGAAAATTCATTTTATTGGTTGAAGATTTAAGTATTTCATTGGAAATTCTTGTATTTTGGTCGAAAATTAATTTTCTTGATTGGCAATATAACCATTCAATTTTTGGTTAAAAATTGATCGTTTTCAGTTGAAAATTCATCTATGAAATTTGTCATTGTTAATCATCTTATTTGGTTTGGAAATTCAACTGTTTGGTTGAAAGTTGAAATACATTGTTGAAAATTCACTTTACTGACGGAAAATTGATCTATTTTGTTGAAACATTGTTGTTTTTTGGTTAAAAGTTTATTTTTTATCTGAAAATTTAACTATCCTTGTTAATCATTTATCATTTAAGTTGAAAACTCATCTCTTTGGTTAAAATTTAAAGTATTTTATTGAAAATTCTGTTTTTTGTAAAGAATGCATTTTTCGATTAAAAATGTGACTACATGTTCCATTTTTTCAAGAAATTTATTTTTTTAGTTAAAAATTTCACTGATTGGTTGAAAGTTGAACTAACTTATTAAAAATTTATTTTGTTAATTAAACGTTCAACTATTTCGTTAAAAATTCTTTTTTTTATTGGTTGACAATTAATTTTCCTAATTGAAATTTTAACATTCTATTTTTGGTTAAAAATTGATCGTTTTTAGTTAAAAATGCAACTGTTTCTCACGGGATACTTTGAAGTGTAATATAGTCTTAGGAAATTGCAGTGCAAAAAATGCAAGTTTCTTGAAACAGAAAGTTTCTAAAGGAGTGTACCAGTAAATTGAAAGGACCGTGAAAATACCTGCGCAGATTGGAAAATTACTTGTGTCAATGAGTAGAGCAGCAATCAATGCTAGTATAAATTTTGAAAAATAGTAGCCAAATAGTGTCAGGCAATTCTTAGAATATTAAATCTAGGGGTTAACTTTTTTTTAATCTAGTAGACAATATATATTAGGGTCCCCTATTTCAGTTTTACCTTTTCTTTATTGAGTTTTGTTGTTTTTATTTTCTCAATGGCTTGTAAATTCGTGTTTTAACTTTTAAAGATACAGAATTATCCTTTTTTACATTACCATCATTGAACATCATTTAATAAAAAATGTTTAACTCATTTTTAAGGAGAGCAAGAAATGAAAAATGTTGAAGCAATTGAATATGCTGTTCAATCAATCAAAATTTGTTGGATTGAACCAAATTTTTGTGTATATCCAAGATAATATTTCTTTTGGTTTAAGACATTTTTTTCTGAGGGTAAAATGTAATAAAATACCCTAAAGTATTGTTAACACTTGAAAGTCCTTGGATATCCTATAAAATCGTATGGGACTGGTAAAATCCCCAAAAAATTCCTTAAAATGCTATGAAATCCCGTAAATTATCTTGAAATTTGTATTATCTCTCAAAGTTTCTTCAAAAATTTTAAAAACTTTAAAATCCTCTAAAATTAAATAAAACTTTCTGAAATCTTTTGAAATACCTTTAATCTTCCAAATTCTCTGAAGTACCTTATTTCAAATATAAAGTTTCTCATTGTCCCGAATTCCGTGATAAGTAGTCAAGATTTTCAATAAGCTAGGATAGTCATCCCAAATTTTTGAGATAACTAGTCCATCTCCTTTTCCAGCTTTCACAATTTTTTTAGACTACTAGACACTAGACAGTCTTTACAATACTCTAAAAATGTTGAAACCCCATAAAATCTTTTCAATTCTCTAAAAACAGTTAAGATTTTCGAAGCCCCGTGAAGTGTATGAAAATTATGTCATTCTTGTGAAATTATTATAAATCCCTTTTAATATTTAAAAAAAATTGTTAATTCTTGGAATCCTTAAAAAAAAATTTTAATTTCCTCATTTGAGTGGGCGGATATATTATTTTTGTCAATCTGAAAAATAAGCTCGAAAATATGTTTAAAGGCAAAGTGAAAAAATAGTTGCATAAGCAAAAAATTTGAGAAAACAGTATCCTTAGTGTTAGTTTTTTGAAAATAGTAACAAAATAGTTGCATCGTCAAAAAAAGTGTAAAAAATCCGCTATCTATAACAGTCTTTTTCAGAAGGTCGAAGGATCATCATGATCATCGTTAGCCGCCCAGAGTTCATAATGCAATAAGGACGT
>JAUELO010000135.1:15830620-15840925 GCA_032357855.1 Amphibolips quercusostensackenii
GATATTTATTATCAGTAGTTTTATTCAATTTTTGTATTTATAATGACTGAGGGAAATTAATATTAAGATTGAAATCAGAAAAATATAGGGTAGCCTGGCTTCCGGATCAGATGCCTTTCTTATATACTCGTTTCAGCATTTATTAAAAGATTAAAAACTGTACAGACTTCACAACCCAAAATGCTCGCAAAACAGAGGAGATAGGGTGATTTTTAATGAAAATAAGGGAATAATAGGGGAATAGATTCTTATCATTGAATTAAATTGAATTTTTAATAAATATGGAAATATAGGGATATACATTAAAAATTTTCAAAGCTCTTTATCATTTTTTGAAAGTTTTGAAAATACCCTAAAACCTTAAAATCTTCAAAAATACCTTAAACTTTTCCAATTTTTTTTTTAATTCCTAAGAAGTTTTTTAAATACCCTAAAATATTTCTAACACTTCGAAATTTTTCGAAATCCTCCAAAACTTTTTAAAATCCTTAAAAATTTCTCAAAACTTTTTGAAATATTTCAAAGGGTGTTTAATATCTCATCGTATTTTAAAAGATTCTATAGAATTTTTTAAGCATTTAAAAAATTTAAAATTATTCCAAAAGTTTTGTAAGATTTCAGGATTTTTTGAAAAATTCCCAGCAATTTACAAAAGCTTCAAAACGTTTCAAATGATTTCGAAAGATTTCAAAGGATTAGAAATATTTAAGGGTATTTTGAAAGTTAAAAAAATTGTGTTTATCAATTTCAATAATTTAAAGGTATTTTAAAGGATTTAAAAGTTTTTAGGTTTTTTTTTGAAACTTTCCAGGATTTTTGAAGAGCTTCAAAAAATGTCGAGAGATTTCAAAAGATTTTAAAGGACTTCAAATATTTAATGATATTTAAAAAGATTCTAAGAAATTTTTGTTTCATTTCAATAATTTGAAGGTATTTTAAATGATTTTTAAGATTTTGGGGCATTTAAAAAAATTTCCTCGAATTTTCAAGATCATTGAGAAGTTTCTAAAGATTTTGAATAATTTTAATAATTTAAAGGTATGTCAAATGATTTAAAAAATTGTATGTATATTTTTTGTATGGATTTTAAATGACCTCAATGTATATTAATAAATTTTCCATCATTTCAGGAAATACCATCAGATTTCATGTGATTTCATGGGATTTTATATTATTTTAATGGATTTCAAAGAATTTATTCGGAAGAATTGAAAGATTTCTACGGATTTGGATTTTTAAAGTTAGAAAAAAATGTATGGGGTTTTAAAAAATTGCTAACAATTTTGGAAAATATGGAACGATTTTACGGAGCCTATGAGGTTTTTAGATATTTTGAAAGTTCCCAAAACATTTTATAAGACTTCTGAGAATTTCAATGATTTGCTAGAATTTGAGAGGCTTTTAGGGTAGTTAAATAAATTTTCTAAAATTCAAGAAAATGTTAAATTTTATAGAATTCGACGGTATTTTGTAATATTTAAATGTATTTGAAATAGTCTATTCACAAAAAGTGAGAAATTTCGTCGGTTTTCAAAGATTTGAAGAGATTTTCAAACATTTTTTGCAATTAAATTAAATTGATTTTTAATTTACGCTGAATTTTTATTATTTTGTCCTGAATTTTTAAAAATTATTTGACATTCTCTTCAATTTTTTGAAGTCACTTGGATTCTTCTAAATTCACGCGATTTTTGTCTTATCAATTAATTCTTTTTTGGGGATTTGTTTAATTCATTTTGAAGTTTATGAGTTTTTTCTTCTTTCTGATTTGCTTTCATTTCACTTAAATTGTTTTCAATTCACTTAAAATTTTTATAAATTTGATCGAATTCTTTTCATTTTTCTTAAATTCTTCTAAATTTAGTCCAATTTTACTCAAAGCAATGGATCTTTTTGCAATTCATTTTAACTTAACTTGAATTGTTTTCAAGTCTTTAGTTCAAGTTCCTTTGAATTTAAAAAATTTAAAAGAACATTATCACATCAAAATTTATTAATTTATACTTTATCTTGTTATAAGTTTTGATGTTAGGTTGTCGACTAGTGTAGTGAAATATTTGTTTGTACATAGAATGACTAGTTTTTTGATCTACTAGTCTAAACCAAAATAGTTATAGTCGTTATCTGTGGAAAAAATTAATCTGTAGCTCCTCTGGGATTCGAACCTAGGTCTACATTTCGCCCGTCTAGTGCTCTAGTCATTACTCTACTCATTACACGTCGTGAAGACTTTATATGTCCAATATTATTGAGAAATTAGGTTTTGATGTTCTATTATCAAATAGCGTAGTGAAAGAGTTTCTTTTTTGTTGATCCCATGTCACTTTAAGCACAAGTCCGTCAATCTCTAGACTTAGGTTCGAATCCCAGCGGAGCTAGAGAGGAATTTTTTCACAGCTAAAAGATTCAACATTCAAAACCTTACAAGATTAGAATTTTGTTCATAAATATTAATGGTCACGAAAAATAATAAATTAGTCAGGAAAGAGTCAGGGAATTTTGAAAATGAAATTTTACGTCCAGCCTGTTACTCGTTAAAAAAATAATTTAGTCTGCTTGAAAAATTGGTTTCATTTCCTTGAAGAATTGCTTATTTCTCTCTTTTTTGTCTCTCTCAATTTATTTCTAGCGGATAAGGATCTTAGAGTGGATCTAGAATTGAATGATTGGAAGGCAGAGGTTTAGGATGGGAAGCTGAAGGCAAGAAGGTCCATCGAGATCGCGAGATCTCGTTTTCTTGGAATGGCACGCGGCTACCACAAAGCTTTTTCACTCGTTCGATATTCCGAATCGAAGGACGTTCCTTTTTCTTTCCCCCCTTTTTTTTTTTTTTTTTTTGATTCCACGTCTTCGTGTTAAGAGGATGCGTTTTTGCACCGCTTCGGATACAGCTAACTAGATTCTCTTCAACATATACAAGGCGTGCGAGGACAACAGTTTGTGAGGCGCCTCTATCGACGCGCGACCGCTTTTAAAATTCTTTCTACATCTCACATAGGATCTCCTGAAATTCGAGCTCAAATCCTTTCAGTCAGCGAGACTCTTATAAAATCCCACGAGATCTAGTAAATTTATTCCAAAGCAAATTCATTCTACAGTCGCGAAAAGTGCTTCAATATTTACCAAATATATCATTTTTCATCTTCAAAATAAAACATTTTGTGCGGAAGTGAGGCCACACGGCAGAAGTGAAACTTTGATGGATTTGCTCTTACTTTCTCTTTTCCCCTTCCCCTTTTACATTTCCCCTATTTCCCCTTCTCTCCTTTCTGGTTTCCCTTTCCCCTTTTCTGGTTTCTCATTTCCCTTTCCGCTTTCTGGTTTCTTTTTCCTTTTTCCCCCTTCTGGTTTCCCTTTCCCCTTTCTCCTTTCTGGTATCCTTTTGCCCTTTCTCCTTTCTGGTTTTTCTTTCTGGTTTCTCATTTCCCCTTTCTGGTTGCTCTTTTTCTTCCCCTTCCTGGTTTCTCGTTCCCTCTTCCCCTTTCCCCTTTCTAGTTTTCCTTTCTGGTTTTTCATTTCCCCTTACTCTATTCTTGTTTCCTTTTTTCCTTTCGCCTTTCTAGTTTCCCTTTACCCTTTTCGATTGACCCTTTTCTTCTCCCTTTCACTTGACCATTTTCCTTATTTATTTTCCTACTTATTTATTAAAAAGGAAAAGCGAAAAAGAAGGGCAAAGGAAAAAGGGGAAGAGGAAAAATTGAAAATTGAGACAGATCGGTAACCTTACTGAATATAATAAGGCGATAAATTCCACTTTATTTATATTTTTGAATCATAGTGTTCGCAATCATGAAAATCCTGAATGCTGTCTTACATGGGGTACAATTTTGGTTAAAAATTCATATTTTTATGTCAAAATACATCATTTTAATTTTGAAAATTCAGCTGTTTTGTTAAAAATTAATCTGTTTTAGTAGAGGATTCAATCATTTTGTTAAAAGTTAATCGTTTTTGGTTAAATTAAATTTTTTTATTTAAAATTAAAGTATTTTTTCTTGAAATATCAACTATAATATTTTTTAACGAAAATTCATAATTTAGTGAGGAATTCATCTCTTTATTTGAAAATTAAACTAATTTGTTGAAACTTTCCTTTTTTGGGTTAAAAATAATTTGTTTAACTGAAAATTAAACTATTTGATCGCAAATGAATTTTTTTGGTTGAAATTTCATATTTTGGGTTAAAAATTCAACTGTTTTGTAGAATATTTTTCGTCATTAGAAATTAATTTTTTGAATTGAAAATTTAACTATTTCGTTTTTGATGTTAAATTGATTTTTTTTAGTTTAGAAATTCAACTATATGTTTGTAAAGTCATGTATTTTTGTCAAAATTAATCTTTTTAGTAAAAAGCTGAACTTCTTAGTTGAAAATTTATTTTTTTTTGCCAAATATAATCTGCCTGGTTAAAAATGCAACTATTTGTTTAAAAATTTATGTAGATTGTTGAACATTCTTTTTTTTAGTAGAAAATTAATCTTCTTGGTTGAAATTTTTTCTTTTTGGCTGGAAATGTAATTATTCAATTAAAAATTCAACTATTTTGTAGAAAGCTCGCCTGTTTGCTTTAAAATTTCACTATTTGTTTCAAAATTTATATATTTTATTAAGAATTTGTCTTTTATGGTAGAAAATTAATCTTCTTGGCTGGAAATTTAACTACTTGGCTAAAAAAGGATGCATGTTGTTGAAAATGTGTCTCTTTTGGTTAAAATGGAACACTTTTGTGGAAAATGAATTAACCTTTTTTGGTTTAGGGTTTAACCATTCTGTTGAAAATTCGTTTTTTCTGGTTAAATTCAATTGTTTTTTATTTAGATTCATTTTTTTGTTTAAGATTTATTTTTTTAGAAAATTTATCTCTTTTGAGCTGATTAATTAAAACTTTCCTTTTTTGTGGGCAAAAATTAATTTTTTGAACTGAAAATTGCACATTTGTTTGAAAATGAACTTTTTTTATCAAAATTTCATATTTTTGAGTTGAAAATTCAAGTATGTGGTAGAAAATCCAAATTTTTTGTAGAAGATTTGTTCTTTTTCTATTGAAACTTAATTTTTTTTACTTAAAATTTGTATATTCCATTTTTGGGTAAAAACTTATGTTTTTATTTTAGAAATTCCAAATTTTATCTTAAAATTAATGTATTTTGTTAAAAATTCGTATTTTTTAGTAGAAAATTAATCTTCTTGGCTGAAAATATTTCTTTTTGGTTGAAAATGTAATTATCTATATGATTTCAAATTCAACTGTTCTGTAGAAAGCTCGTTTGCTTCGCATGAAAATTTCACCACTTACTTCAAAGTGTATATATTTTATTGAGAATTCGTCTTTTGAAAAATTAATCTTCTTAGTTAAAAATCCATATTTTTCACTTGAAAATTCTACATTTTTGATAAAATTTATTTTTCGTTGTTGATTGGAAAATCTTTCTTTGTTAATATTTCCTTTAGTAAAATATCAACTACTATATTTTTCTTGCGAATTCATATTTTTTGATTGAAAATATGCAACTGCTTGTTTTAATGTCGCTCTACTTTGTCAATTCACAAGGAAAAGTAAGATTTGACCAAACCTCCTCTCTCCAAATCCACAAATAAATTTACGGAAAAAATATAGCCATGGTTTAAACTTTCAGAAAAAAATTTTAATATAAATATAAAGATTAGAATATTAAAATATAAAGATTCCTTTTGAAATTCTAATTAACTCTAGTAAACTATAGTATTCAGGATTTATATGATTTTGAATTATATTGTCTCAAATATAGACGACTCTCATAAATTCTACTCTATTTACGAAATCATTCCTACATTATTCCATATTTAGCCAAACTTTAGTCAATTATATTAAAATATAGAGAATTCTCACAAATTTTTAACCTTTTTATTAAATAAATCTATTAAACTATCCTGAATTTTATTTAAATATAGTAAATTCTACTATAATATGGTCTTTCCAAATATAATGAAATTTACTAAAATCCAGAAAATTCTATTAAATTCTAGTTAGTTTTTAAGAAATCTAGGCATTTCTAACCAATTTTAGCAAAACTGTACTGAATTAATCTGTAGCATGTATTCTCAACTTTTAAGATTCCTGACAAAATTTCCTAAAATCTAGACAATTCTCATAAATCTAGTCAATTCTCATAAATCTAGTCAATTTTACTAAGATCTGGTTAATTATACAGCATTTTAGACAATTCTACCGCATTCTTTTCAATGCTTTAAACTATAGACAATCTACTAAGATCAAGAGAATATAATTTCATTTTAGTCAGTTCTTATAAATTTCATACAATTCATTACCATTTAGAAAAATCTACGCGATTTTTATAAATTCTTGTCAATTCTACTGAATGAAATGTACTCTCCACATTATTTAAAATTTTACAGAATTCAAGTCAATTTTAGTAAATTATTCTGAATTTAACTAAAATCTGGTCAATGCTACTAAAATCTGGTCAATTCTACAGAAATCTAGACAATTCTATGGTATTCAATGCTCTTTGAATACAGAATAAATGTACTAGAATTTATAAAATTCTATTAAATTCTAGTAAGTTCTACCCACATCTAGACATTTTTTTTTTATTAATTCTAGTAACCAATACAAAATTAATCTATAGTGAGTTATTCTTAATTTTTTTATTTCTAACCAAATTTCCTTAAATATAGACAATTCTCCAATACGCTAGTCAATTGCTCTGAATGAATGTACTCCCTAAATTATTCCAAATTTAACCGATTTTCGGTCGATTCTATTAAAATCTAGCCAATACTAATTAATTCTAGTCAATTCTTCTGAAATATAGACCATTTCCGTGATTTTTTCACTTTTATATTGAATTAATCTTCTAAATTGTTCTGAATGTTGTTAAATTCTAGTGAATTATTCTGAATTTTTTTGAGTTATAGACAATTCTTATAAATTTGAGTCAATTTTCCTAAAACTTGGAAATTTCAACGGATTTTTAGTCAATTGTTTTGTGTCTCTTATAACCTGATGAATGTTTGAAATAGATAAATCAATATCCTGGCGTTCTACAAAGCAAAAATAAATTTAAAAAATTCTTAATCCTCAGAGTTAAAAAAAATATTTTTAATTTTTTAATATGATTATTACGTTGAATTATGCAAAATCGTATAAGATTTCAATATTTTTAGACCTTCTAAGCCAAAATATCATTTCTAAAAACCTCAATCTCAAGAAACTAAAATAACTTGTAAAATCTTTGTAAACGGTTTTATTTTTCTTTTAATTGAAAAGATTACAGAAATTCATTCAGTGTCTTGGATTTTTAGTTGCTAAAGTGTTTTTTTTCTCAAAATCATTCTATTTTTTAAGGTTTTCAAAAATTAAATTTTGGCCTTGAAAAACTCATAACATTGAAATCTTACAAGATTTGTGGAAATTGGACTTATTATGTGAATTACGAAAGAATGTTAAATTTTAGCTATTTTGTGAAATTCTGAAAATTACGAATTTAAAAAAAAATCTATTTTAAATTCTACACGTGTTATAAAGAACCAAAATAGAAAATTTTCAGTGCTAGGCTGTTTTTGACTTACATTTTTTTTGTCAATCTATCAGTATAATTGATCCCTGGGGGATTAAGCAGATTATTTGATGGACGCAAAGTATGAAGAATAATGGAATGAATTTCCTCTGAACAAGAACGGGCGACGATTAGACCTAACACTAACCGGTCCTTTCAACCTACTCAAGTTCTGATTCCCAAGTACGATATCACTCGTCAGCCATTTAATTCAATTCCCTCCACCTATCGACACTGGTCGTTCAATTGTACTCGGATTTATCCCATCATTGCGTTAGGTTAACCCACGATTCACTCACATTCTATTAGTCCAGGCATCTGGTAGCTTAGTTCCCAAAAAAATCCTACTTGCAATGTTTTCAATGAGAAAGTTTCGTTAAGGGGTGCTTTTTGACATACCAAAAATGCTAGAACAGATCAATTGCCAAATCGCTTTTTTCAAACCGTTACAAATGTTACATTTGCGTGGACAGATAAGTCCCATTGCATTTTAGAGCAAAATGGACATCAGAAAAAAGAAAGAAGACAAGATTATGAAAAAATATTGTTCTACAAATTATCCGCTACCTTCTATTGGTTTCTCATTATGATATATTGAAAAATCCCCAATTTTTTGGATTTTCAGAGAAAAATCACTAAGTTTCAAAAAATACTGTGTACCTTTGCACCTAATTACTGCACGGAAGAGTGTTCCACAGGTGACTGAAACTAGACTGAATTTTTTGTAGTTACAAAAAGAGAACAATGTCCTGGCTATAATAAGTCATGAGTTATAACCCCTCAAAGTTGACCATTTTTGCCTGTTTTTACGGGCTAAAAAATGAAGTTTAGTTTTTCCAAAATAAATCTTTCCAAGTTTAGTTTGCGTTGATGGTGCCAGAGGATGAAATAAAGTCTTTATAAATCTGCGTACATCTGAAAAAATTCTTTTAGGCACATTATTTTGAAAATTGTAAAGTTTCAAAAATTTAATTTTCTTTTTTCATTTTTGACTGAAAACGAAGAAGTCGTGTTTTTGAAAAATATCTTGTTTCCTGTGAATCCCACCACAAAGTTTCTGAAGAATAAATAAAAGTGGAATCCATTTAGCGTAAGTTCAAACAAAAAAGTTCCCTAGCCCTAATAGGACACGAGATATGACCTTAGAAAGTGCACTCTTTCTGCATAGAGGCACCTGAGCGTACCCTAAAGTAGAACTACGGTCATATTTCAAAATTTTTGTCCCAAATAAGTGTATGCAATTCATTTATTATGTACAATACGTCTCTTGCTATTGATAAATAAATAATTGTTTATAACAAAAGCTTGCTATCACTACTTATGATTACTTTTTGGCCATTTTTTAGTATTTTCGTGACAAAACAAGATTTGAATTGACTGAAAATGTGTGAATTTTTTTTTTATCAATAAACACATATTTTTTAAATTAATTTTTTATTATAAATTCTTATTATAACTGCTTATGAGTACATTCAATAATTTATTTAAAACTTTTTATAATTATTAAATTGCATTTGATATATCATTGCTTTCAACTAATCAATAACTTACTTATTTTAAATGACAAAAAGTAGTCACTGCATTATGTAGAATTTACAGAAACCACTGCGAATTAAAAGCGTCTTGAAAGTAAGTACGGCATAGAATGCAAAAAAGTATTCATTAGAAAATATTGTTACAAAAAATGATTTAAAAACTTTTTCTTCATTGTTAAAAAAAAATTTTACTCATTTCTAATCAATTGACTTCACTTTTTTGTCACGAAAGTACCTCAGAAGTACTGAAAAGCTATCACTACATATGATTAATTTTTGGCCATTTGTTAGTATTTTTGTGGCAAAAAATAGATTTTAATTGACTGAAAATGTGTGATATGTTTTTTTATCAATAAAAAAATATTTTTATTGTTAATTATTTATTGTAAAATCTTCTTATAACCACTGATGAGTACATTCAATAATTTATTTTTTTTTTTAATTGTTAAATTATATTTGATATATCATTACTTTTAACTATTGAGTTGTTTACTTATATTTAATGCCAAAAATTGATCACAGCATATTATGTAAAATTTACAAAAACAGCTACGAATTACAAGCGTCTTGAAAGTGAGTACGTCATAGAATGCAAAAAAGTATTCATTAGAAAATATTGTTACAAAAAATGATTTAAAAACTTTTTCTTTATTGTTAAAAAAAATGTTACACATTTCCAATCAACTGACTTTACTTTCTTGCCACGAAAGCACCCCAGGAGTACTCAAAAGTAATTATGACAAGATATTGTTATAAACAATTATTAAAAAATATTTGTTTATTGATAACAAATAGATATCACCTTTCTGATAAACTATAATTACTTTTTTGCTACAAACGTACTTGGAAAACTCTCAAAAGTGGTTATGACAAGAAACTGTTATAAACAAATATTAAAAAACGATTTGTTTATTGATAAAAATATATATCACATTTTTAATCAAGGATAATTACTTTTTGTGCCACAAAAGTACTCAAAAAGTACTTACAAGTGGTTATGAGAATATTTTATCATAAACAATTGAAAATGAAAATATTTGCTTATTAATAAACAAACATCACACATTTTCAATCAATAAAAATATCTTTTTTGCCACGAAAATACTTTAAAAAATGACCAAAAGGTAAGATATTGTAAAGACATTGTTCTTTTTTTTTCTTGTAATTACAGCACATTGTTTTGTCGACCTCACCTGTGGAACACTGTTCC
>JAUELO010000135.1:15896913-15907209 GCA_032357855.1 Amphibolips quercusostensackenii
TTAGCTCTTAACACCAAATTGTTTAGATAGGGTTTCTCAAACTCTGGTTCTTACTCGAGAGAAAATAAAGTCTTATATAGGTTTTTTTTTGTTAAATCAAAGGGTAATAAATAAAATTTGAATGCAACGGGTCTTCATATTTTAGGTAACTCTTTTTTTGTACGATTTTTGTATCTTCCGACCTTGTAACGCTTCCGTTACTTTTAGTAATATGATTTTTTCACTATAAATAAAACGTGTTCTATGTGCGCAAAAAAATTGTTACTGACAATTTTTTATGTGTACAATTTTCGATAACAAATCATAATTATAAAATCATATTTTAGAAAAAATAATTTCTTATTCGGTTCAAATTATTTCAAATATTGAGAATATATTTTTTTAATTGGGTAATAGAATACTTATTACAAATTTTTAAAAATTGCTTCATCAATGTAATTTTTCGATTTGTGGGGAGACGAATTTTTATTTAAAATAGAATTTTTAAATAACTACTTATTTTTTAAAGATTTGAAAGACCTAAATTCAATCTTAGATTTTGTTTTAGAAAAGTATTATCAATTTAATGTAAGGTTTATATAGATAAAATATTCCTAAGATTCTTGTGAAAATTCAAAACGATTCTTTAAGATTTCAAATATGTCGAAAAAAAAATCTAGAAAATTTTGAATTCAATTTTTTCATTTTACAGAAGTTTACCAAATTTTAGGAAAACATCGAGACGTTTTAAAAGATATTCAGGACTCTTTCAAAGTTGCAATAGCATTTTTCGATACAAGTATGCAAAGTTGGCACTTCCCTCATAAGTAGAAAGGCGCAGCATGAACCCGAAGGTTAGTCGTAGTTTTCCGACCAAGAACCCAATAAGGGCCCCAAAAGACTGACTAGATGATGAATGAGAAAAAACTTTCGATTTAATGCACATTTTTAATTTTTCGTACTTTTAAACACCCTGGCTATTTTTTTAAATATGAAAAAAGATATTTGTGTTTGCTCCGACTATTTTTGGTTTAAGGTTAACTCCTTTAAATTGAACAGTGGAATATTAATTTTTTGGTTGAGAATTCATCTTTTTTGATAGAAAATCCGTTCGTATGTAATGAAAATTCATTAAAAATTCGTACCTATTGGTTAAAAATTTTATTATCTGTAGGGAATTCTTTAGATTGAAAATTACACAATTTGGTTCTAATTTTTGTTTCTTTTTTCTCAACTGAAAAAACCTTTCTTAGTTGCGAAATTTTTCTTCTTTATTTGAGAATTCATCTTATTTATTTAAAAAATGCAACTGTTTCGTTGAAAATTATTCTAATTTGGCTGAGGATTCAACTCTTTTATTCCAAATTCTGCTTGTATTTTTTAATATCAAGTGTTTCGTTGAAAGATAATCTGTTGTTTTTTTTTGAAATCCAACTGTTTTGTGGACAATTCGTCTATTTGGCTTCAAAATTCAACAATCTCATTGCATTTCTTTCTTTTTGAATGGAAAATCTTCTTGACTAAAAAGTGACAAATTTGGATAAAAATTAACCTTTCTGGTTAAAAATTTTACTGTTTTGTGGAAAATTCTTCTTTTTGTCTTGCAAACTCAACAACTTGATTGCATTTTTTCTGAATGTCTAGCAGGTAACTTTTTTATTTAAAATTTATATTTTTTGGTTCAAAAATTCAATGTGTTTGTAAAAAATTCGTCTTTTTGTCTTGAAAATTTAACAATATGTTTAAAAATGAAATTCTTTGTCCAAAATTCCACTTTTTCGTTAAAATTTTTTTTTTGTTTCAACATTCATCTTTGTAGGTTAAAAAATTAACTATTTAGCTAAAAATATATTTTTTTTGTTAAAAATCAATTTTTTAATTTAAACTGTTTTTTTGTATCACAAATTGAACTTTTTGGCTTAAAAAATTTTTCGGCTGAAAATTGTAATATTTAGTTGCAAATTAATTTTTTTGTGTTTAAAAGTAAAATTTTTTATAAAAAATTTGATTTTAACTTAAAAGCTTCACTGTTTTGTAAAAATTCGTCTTTTGGGTTAAAAATTCATCTGTTTTGGTAGAAAATTAATTTTTTTTGTTAGAAGATTCAACTATTTGGTCGGAAATTATAACTTTTTTCTTGAAAATTTAACTGTTTTGTTGAAAAGTTGTTTTTTAGGGTTAAAAATTCATCTCTTTTGCTAAAAAGTTAATATTTTTTCGTACAAAATCCAATTACTTGGTACAAAATTAAATTTTTTGTTTTAATTCAACTGTTTGGTAGCGAATTCGTCTTTTTAGATTGAAAATTAACAAGTTTGGTTGAGAATGAACTTTATTGTTAAAAATTCGTTTCTTTTAATTTAAAATTCAACTACTATTTGTTTCACATTTTTTTCTGAAAATTCAACTATTTTGTTAAAAATTCATTTTTTCGTGCTTAAAAGTCAATTTTTTTATTTAAAAAACTAGATTTTGACTTGTAAGCTTGGATGTTTTGTTAAAAATTTTACTTTTTTATTAAAAATACATCTGTTTTACCAGAAAGTTAATATTTTTTGGTAAAAAATTTAATTATTTGATCAAAAATTAACTTTCATGTTAAAAATTTTATTATTTTGTAAAAAGGTTGCCGTTTTGGGTTGTAAATTCATCTCTTTTGCTAGAAAAATTAATATTTTTGGTTATAATATTCAATTATTTGCTCGAAAATTAACTTTTTTGATCAAAATTAAACTGTTTTATTGAAATTTTCTTTTTTTGGGTTAAAAATTCATCTCTTTTTTGTAAAAATCTCATTTATTTTAGATGAGGGTTAAAATGTTTGGTATAAAATGAACTTTTTTGTTAAAAATTTATATTTTCGGGTTAAAATCTAAAATTTTCTGTAGAAAATTCATCCTTTTTGGCTTGAAAGTTCAACATTTAGGTAGACAATTTAACCATTTGGTTTAAAATGCAATATATTTCGATAAAATCTTAAAAATATGATACCTAAGTTAATTTTAGCTAAAAGAATTTTTTCCCATATTATTCTTGCACTTTCGAGAAAAATCACCCTATCTCCCTTCTTTTGACATCATTATGAACCCTGAAGTCTGCTACTGACATAGTAATTTTCGGTGGGAGGTCTCACGTCTCGAGGGTATGATTAATTATTCAATAAATAGTAAATGGTATTAAACATTATGGTTCCAATATAAAGCACGGTACTCGATTATGGTCTACTTAAAAAAAAAACATTTACCTTCGAGAATAAAATTTTCACAGGGCTTCTAAAAAAGGGGTCTCATAAATTCGCGAGGTACCAGTCCAGAAGAAGTAACTTTTTTAGGAGGATGGAATTATTATTATTACTGACGGTCGGCGCAGCGCTGCGAGTGGATTTTCGTTTCTCACCACGAAAGTTCGATTTACCTTGGGCGTATAAGTACAGAAGAGGGCATAAAAGAGTGGATGGGTGACCGATAGCTGTGGAATGGATATAGGCGGTCGAGTGGAGTGGACACGCCCTTCGAGGCGCGATCTCGCGCGATTTAGGGCTCTTAATTGTATGTGTGTGCAATGGAATAGCGTATCCAAGGCGGGGGAGTCACCCATATGTACATGCCGCATGCACATGTGCAAGCATTACGTACATGCTTTACGCATTATGAATAAGTATACAGCAAGTATTGACGCGTATGAGCGGGGCGTGGTGTGCCTCAAGCAGTGACCAGGCAGGGTTGGCCAAATGTCTGTAGACCCTTCGTTCTTTGTCTTGAGAAAAATGGATCAAGTATCAGGTGCATCCTCCAACATATATACAGGGTGATTCTTTAATAAATATACCAAATTTATCTGATTCTTGCACTGAGAAAAAAATAAAGCTACGGTAAAGGAGCGTTACGATTGTTACGATCTGTTATGTGGAAGGGGGAGGGTATTTTGACCCGATTGCGTAACATTTTCAATTGATTAATTTTCTGTGCTATCAACTTTGTATATCAAAACTTATAAATAAATAATTTTACTTCATCATAAAATTATTTCTAAATTTTTCTAAACATTATTCATAAAAGATAACATTTAAATTGTGAATTATTGGTTAGTAATAGGAAATAATTATGTTCTTAACATTTTGCTACTATACTATAATTTGTAAACTTTCTTACATCTCGAGAGAGCTAAGAAGAATTAAATTATAGGCAAAAATTCATTTTGAAGAATTCGAAAAGAAACTAGAAGCTTTTTAATAATTGTCGGCTCGTGAAGCAAAACCGACGGAGCGCTCGGCCAGTAGGCACGAGAGGGGATAATGCGTAGTGAACGAGACGACGAATTCATTTACAACGCAACAAGCAACTGGTAATTTTTCAGTTAATAATCGTCGAACTGAGTTGATTTTTGGGTAGAAATATTCTCCAGGCTTAAGCGCTTTAACTCATTCTTTATACATTTTGATATATCTAGTCGAAAATGTTGATCAATCGGTTGATATTGTTGTAGTAATGAATGAGCAAAAGCATCAGTTTTCGACGGTTTAACAACAGCGACTGAAAGAAAATTTTTCTTTCTTCTCGGAAAACAAAAGACGAGAACTCGAGAAGTTCATACATGTCTTGTTTAGGACTACGACCTCAGAAAAAATCAGTAGGATTGAGAGATTATAAACATTCTAAATCCATGAGTATATTCGTAAGAAGCGCTCAAGCCTGAAGAATATGTCTACGTAAAAATCAGCTCAATTCGATGATAATTTACTAAAAAAGGACGAGTTGATTGTTGCGTTGTAAATTAATTCGTCGCCTCGTCCGCCTCGTTCACTACGCGTTATCCCCTCTCCTGCCTACTGGCCAAGCGCTAGTTGATTCTACTTTCCGAGCCGCCAATTATGGAAGATTTGAGAAGATTCAATTTCATTAGACTTCTGGGAAAATTTTATTGGCTTAGGCTTTATTTTAAAATAATAATTTTACGTTTTGAGATTTCAAAATGCGTGGATAAAGAATATGGAAGACTTTGAGATAATTGTTTTAGTTTTTCATGATTTAAAAATGTTTCAGATAAACTGAATTTTGCAGAGTGTCAAGAAAATAAAAAAAATGTTGTTAGGATTTATGTAATAATTCAAAATGATTATTTTGTAATGAATTCTAAGAGAAAATTGAGAAAGATTACAAAACATTTTTAATTCTTTCTGAAAAATTTTAAAAAGAGTGTACAAGATTTTAAAGCAAAACAGTGCAATTTCGCCATATTACATAATTTTAGAAAAGAATTAAGTAAATTTAAGAGATTTTCAGAAGTTCTGAAACCATTAAAAAATAATTAAAATTTGCAAAGATTTTTTAAGAACTTTGTAAGGTTTCACAAAATGAAAAAAAATTAGGTTCCTAGGAAAAATTAAAAAGATTCTTTATTTCGAAAAATTATTTAAAAAGATTTTAAAAAATTTTTTAAATTTCCAAATTTATCAAAGAAGAATCTGGAAAATTTTAAGGAAATTTATTTTCATTTGCAGAATTTAAAAGAAAATCAGAAAAAATTTGAATAATTTTTAAAGATTAGAAGGTTTAAGCGGTCTGAAAAGATTTTTTTTTAAATTATCTTAAGATTCGTGTGCAAATTTTGAAAGATTTTTCATATTGAAAGGTGTACTTTAAGATAAATTTAAAAAATGTTTCTAAACATTTCAAACGATTTCCTAAATTTTCAAAAAAGTGTGTAGAAGATTTTCAAGCAAAATGTTTCAATTCGTAAAGATTAAAAAATCTAAAAAAAAGTCGAGTGAATTCCAGAAATATTTAGAAGAATTAAAGAGATTCAAAAAGAATTTTAAGCTTTAAAATTTTTTTTAGAAATGTAGATTATAAAGGTTTCAAAAAAAGTTAGAACCTTTAAAAAATTTTTTAAATATTTTAAGAGAATAAACAAATTTTTTCAAAATTCCTGAGAAAATTTAGAAGATCATAAGGCAATTTTGTTTACATTTTGAATGATTTTTCAAAATTTTAAAAAAAATTCGAGTCAGTTAGAAATAAAAAAAAAAATTTAAGACGAATATTTAACAAATGAGTTCTATTTTCAACAAAATAATCCCATTTTTAACAAAATTGTTAAATTGTCAACTTATATGATGAATCTTAAAAAAACTTGAATTTTTGACAAAAAAGTTCAACTGTCAAACAAGCAGTTAAATTTTTAATAAAAAAGATCGAGTCTCAGTAAAAAGAAATAATACATAGTTGATATTTCGACTATGAAAATTTTTTTATTTTAAATCAAAAACAGTTGAATTCTACCAAAAAATACCAATCTTCAATGGAATAGTTGAATCCTCAATCAAAACAGCATAAACTTGAAATAAAAGCAGTTGCATTTACAACCAAACAGTTGAATTTTTAAGCCAAAATACGAATTTCTTAGAAAACAGTTGAATTTTCATTCCTAAACGATGAATATTTAACAAATTAATTCAATATTTAACAAAACAGTTCAATTTTTGACAAAATAGTTAATTTTTCAGCAAAATAGTTCAATTTTTAACATAACAATAAAATTTTAGCAAAATAATCAAATTATTAACTAAAATTATCGATTGTTAAGAAAAAAAAAATTTGCAAAGAATTTTAGCTTTCCACCGAGTATTTGAATGATCATAAAAAAGTTATTTAAATAGTCTTCAACTAACTTTGAACACCTCAGAACTGGAACATTTTAATTTTTAAACAAAAAGTTTTTGTAACGTCAAGAAGCACAATTCCAATTAATTTAATATGAATCAATTATGAAGTTAAGAATATATTTTGAATACTTGTAGGATGCTTAGTAAATTGAAGAATTTAAAGCGTATATTCAAAATAGTTAAAAGAACAAATTGTATTCTTCATTTAAAATTATTGACTATGAGATACGAAAAATTTCCAGAACTAAGAATTGCAAGCAAAAAAATAAATTAATTCTACCTTTAAAGTATTTAAAATCAAACTATTTGAAAAAAAATCAAATAAGTAAAAGGTTCAAAATAGTAAGATTTAAAATCTAATAATTTCAACTTCGAAGTGTTAAAAACTGAACAATTTGAATTTTGAATTGCTTAAAAAAAATTAGTTTTCAATTTTGAGGCTTCAAATTTAACCAATTTGATGATTTCGGAAGTGGAAAACAACTATGGTAACCACTTTCGTTACAAGCAAAAAATATTGCAATCTGCATTTGTATTCTCCAGGCTCACTGCTGTGATTTACTGACAAAGAGTGAATCAGTATGAATCACAGATCGAATATTTTATCGTAAACTTTATTTTTTTCTAAGTCGCGACCACTCACACCTGAATAGGTATTCATTCCTGTAGGCAAAACACGTCTACCCACCTGAAATGACAATGATTTTTTGACCTTAGAAGATGCAGAATCTCGACAAAGTAATATTAATTACTAAAAGCTCGCTTTTCGAGTACACCAGCGAGAATGAATGTAATTGGATCGCGTGAGTTTAATGTACCTACTTTAGTCCACCATAAATTCTGGGCGATATTCGCCGATGAATGGAGCTTCTTATTTTTCATAAATGGTGGGTAGCGTCCTAAATCATTTAAGAAAAATAATAACCTTTCCCTAAACGCTACCAGCATCCTGCAGAAGGAACTTCGTTCTCTGCACTTTGTACAACTTCACACTTTCATTATTTCAATCGAAAATTATTTTACATTACATTTTATATTTTTTGTTAATTTTTTGTTAATTACTTGAATACAATTTTACTGATTTGGCAACTCACTTACATTTGTATATATCATATAAAAAAATAAAAGATATCTTTTTGGTAGTTATTATCATTAATTATATATAATAATCAGTCATTCATTTTTTTATTAACAGAACTAGTTAATTTTCACGCTTCTAGATTTAGTACAATAATTTTTAAGGTTTTCAGTTTTATTAGGAAGCATCTAATTTTTCACGTTTTTAGAATAATTGAACATGAAGGTTTCATAATATTTAAAATTCTTTCAATTTTACGGTATAAATGACAATGATTTCTGTTTTAGACAGAAATCACTTTTCTTGGTAAATAAAATTATTTTTATCACGTTGAATGTCACTTGATGCTACATGAGATGATACTCATTGATCATATTTATTATCTTTATATTTTTATAATTTTAATTATTTATTATAATTTCAAATGCACAATTCTTAAGTAGCTTAATTTTTGAGGCTTTAAAACTAAAGCTTTTGAAATGTTAAAAAAGGAAGTTGAAAATAAATTTGACTTTTCTTGATGTAAGGTTTATTTTTTTATTTACTGAAAGAAAAGCTTACGGTTTTTCTTCAAATATCTTGATGTTAAAAAATTAATATTTTATTATTTATTCGTAAAAATAAGTGTTCGGTAGTCTTTCAATATCAATTCAAAACATGTTTTTTTTACTATAGATACGACAGGTTTCTTAATGATTCCACTATTGAAAAAAGCACCATTAATGATCTGGAAAAAAAATTTCCATAGCCGCGAAATTACCAGAAATTTCTTTTTATTTTCAGAGGGCACCCTGAAATATTATAGATTTATATTGAGGAATTCACTGTTAATATTGTACAATAATTTTGTATTTGTTAGCCTTAATGGTTTAGCAGTTTTAAATTAAAATTTTTCCGAATCGATAATAGTTCTGAATTCAAATATCAAAAATGTCAGGCAGTTTCACTATTGAACCTTTTAAAATTAAAAAAATTACACATTGAAAGTCTTGATAGTCAGTATTATATTAAATAACTTTAGATTTACACGTTCTGAATTGTTTAATTGAAGCTTAAGTGAGTTTTTAATTAAATATTTTTATATTTGAATATTTCAAATTGTCTAGTTTTTTTAATTTTTTTAAGTCGTTGAATATCAAATTAAAAGACTCGATAGTTGTAAAATTTTCAGATTTAAGATTCATAATTAAAAATTTTGTAATTAAATTCATCCAGAATAAACTAAAAACAATAAAAACTTAAGGAAATAATTTGTTAGAGTAAAGTCAAAATATTAAACATTTCGAACTCAATTAAAAACTGAATTGAGATACATAAAATCATGCAATTTTAAAAACTTATATCATAGCGATCTTGTTTTGTATTATTTTTTTCAATTTTAATCCTCAATGAAATGTATTAAAATTGTTCGATTTTTGTTCAAACATTTTTAAAAAATCATTTCATATCGAAGAATATTTCATTAGAAGCTTTTAAGAATGAGTAATAATCATAAATGAAGTTTTAGAAATGAAAAAATTTGAAATTAAAAAGTTAAAAATTGTGTTCTTCAAACCAAAATATATGCAAAAGGGTTTGAGTATAAGAAAATTTTAATATCACAATTCTTAGTAATGAACATTTTTGCCAGGTTAAAATGATGTTCATATTTATTTAGCTTCATTTCATAATATCAATTATATTATGAAATTGACGGTGAATTCATGTGTTGATCTTAGAAAAATTTCATCAATTTTATTGTTAAGTCATAATTTTATTTATGTAATAACAATTTCAAATTCTAGAATTTTAGAAGCTTTGACTATACGGTATTGAATTTCGTTTCCAATTTCAAATCCTCAAATTTTAATCGCTTCGATTTAAAAATTAATTAGTTCGAAAGTAAAATTTTTTAATTATTCAATTGTAAACGCTTTATATCAGAAATAATACCATGTTACTTCCTTTTAAATTCAGATGATGCAGTTTTAAAAATTCTACTCTGAAATTATGCAGTTTTGAAAATTTCGAAATTGTTCTATTTTCGAAATTTTAATCTGAAGTCAATCAATTTCAAGATTTTGTAATATGAAGAAAAATTATTCAATTTCGAATGCTTTGAGTTAAAAATGATAGACTTTCATTCCTTTCTAATGAAATTGTCCAATCTTCATAATTTTAGTCAGAAATTTTGAGACTTTGAAATTTTCTGACTTCAAAATTTTAATTTTAAAGACTTTTAATTTCAAACAATTTCAATTTCAAATTATTTCATTTTAGACGCTTTTATTAGTTAGAAATGATACAAGTTTAATTCCTATTCATTCTATTCGAAATATTGTCCTTTTTTCGAAATTTTACCTGATCTACAATTTTTTGATTTGGAATGTTTTTCATTCAAAATCATTGAATTTTTGCTTCTGTCTATTATGCTTATTTCTCGGGAGGGGTAGTGAGGGGCAGTAAGTGATAGGGAAGCATGAGGAGGGGTAGTAGGGAAGTGAAGGGAGGTAGCAGGGAAGTGAGGATGAGAAGGGGAGTGGAAATAGGGGAAGGGAAGTGTGTAGTGGCGACGTAGGGAAGGTAGGGAGAGGGT
>JAUELO010000135.1:16024688-16035384 GCA_032357855.1 Amphibolips quercusostensackenii
TGAAAGTTGCTTGTACCAAAACAGAACATGTTTGAATTAAATTTTTTTTTTGCACATAAGAATTTGCCAAAACTTAAATCTTCCTCTTCTCAATTTTAGAAAAAGAAAGTTACTATATTAAAGAATTATAATATAAAAGGTTGTAAGTGAATATAATTTGAACTTCGAGCAGGAAATTTTTTATGAATAAATATAATTGTCACTTGAAACAGAGAATTTCCGTAAAGAATTGTAATTTAGACTTTCAGGACAGGAAATTTTCGTGAAGAATTATTATTCGACTTGGAACAGAGAATTTTTGACATGAAATGGGAATTTTGGAAAAATAATTTTATCCTGATTACAAAAGTAATTAAAAAAAAAAAATCACGTGTAAATTCAGAGTTATAATTTGTTTACAAAATTCTATGTTGGAAATCAGTATAGTTGATTTATAACTTGTTTTGCAATTTCTTAACATAAAGTGATCTTTTGATTATTACTATATTATAAGTTTTTGATAATCAACTATTCTTTTAAATATTTAAATAGTGTCGACGTGAGCCGAAAAAATCCGGCTGCTTGTATAGAAATTTCGGTACACGTGCCGCGTCAATTTAAATATCCTTGAAAGAATTCGAACAGTATCAGATAAGCAAGAGTGCGTGAGGCAGGTGAATTAATAATGTCATTAAACAAATAATTTATATAAAACAACACGTCTTTTTGCGTTTTTAAGGTTTCTGATAGCGTTTTAATGAACAATGTAAGAACTTTAATGAGAAATAAAATGTGTATTTAGAAGAAGGGAATTAACAAACTTTTTTATGTTCATAAATATAATTATTTTGAAAAATCTTCTGTCCCGATTCAAACTTGTAATTCTTATGACCAAAATTTATCTTATATTTTAACACAAAACTAAAATTCTTCTCCAAAATTCCCTGTTCCAAATCAAAAATATTTAAAATATTTAAAATGTTTTGGAATCTCTTAATATCATTCAAAACTTCTGAACGCTCTTAAAATAACTGAGAAAAATTACAAAATAACCGTGAGAAAGATATGGAAATAACAGGGGATTTGAAATCAATTATCTGTCATGCACTCTGGTCTTTGAATACTCAAAATTATTTTCAATCACATTTGGGATATAATCAAAAAGTTACTAATTGACTGATCCAAATGAAAATGTTCAATATCCGTGACAAAAACTGGAACATGTCAATTATAAATGAGACTTCACAGAACAAAATGCGCTCAAACCAGGGGAAATAGGGTGGTTTTTCACGAAAATAGGATAATAATAGGGGAATAAATTCCTAACATTCTAAGTAAATAGATAAATTTGTGAACAAAAAGATTAATTTTAAAACAAAAAGATTAATTTTCTGTCAGAAAGAGGAATTTTCAACAAAGTACACGAATTTTCAACAGAATAGTTAAATTTTGACAACAAAAAATTTCAAGTAAGAAAGGAATAGTTAAATTTTTGATTAAAAAAAAACTAATTTTTAGCAAACAAAAAACTAATTTTCAATAAAATATTTAAATTTTCTACTAAAGATTTAAATCTTCAACCAAATAGTTAGATTTTTAACAAATGGTTAAATTTGCAACCAAAATTGTTAATTTTCAACCAATAAGATGAATTTTATACTACGAAAAGTCGAATTTTCTGTCAAAAATGGAATAGTTACATTTTTAATTAAAAAAAAAAATCATTTGTAATGAAACAAAACAAAACAAAATTTGTAACAAAATAAATAACATCGCAAATAAACAGACGAATCCTCAACTAAAATGAATTATTTTTTAACAAAAAAATTAGTTGATAACAAAGTAAGTTAACTTTCACCCAAGCTGCTTAATTTTCAACAAAAACAGATTATTAATTTTCAATCAACCAGTTACATTTTTAACCAAAAAGGATTACACTTTTAACAGGACAGATACCATTTCAACAAAACACATAAATTTTCTAAACAAATTCAAAACAATTTTTAACCAACAAAACAAAACAGATTGTTTATGTTTAACCAAACAGTGGCATTTTTAACTTAAAAAGATTAAAATTTCTACAAAGAGAGATGACTTCGCAACAAAATAGATCAATTTTTAACCAAATAGTTGAATAGTAGGATAAAAAAATCAGTTTTCAACCAAAAATAGAATAGGTATTTACAATAGTACTAGTAAAGTACATATAGTATATAGTATTACAAGAGTATATTAATAGTATTTTTGGCAAAAAAAATGAAATTCTACAAAAATATATGAATTTTCAAACGAAAAAGATAATTTTCAACCAAAAATTATTTTTAAGGCAAAAAATATAAAATTTCGAACACATTCATGAATTTTCAAGTCAAAAAGACGAAATTTTAAGAAAATAGCTGAATTTTTGAACAAAAAAATTAATTTTCAATCCAATATTTTAATTTTTGACCAAAATAGTGGAATTTAATCCTGAAAAGGCAAATTTTTAACAAAATAGTTAAGTTTTCTATCAAAACAGATTATTAATTTTCAACCAAACAGTTGCATTTTTAACAAAAAGAAATTAAATTTTTATCAAAAGAGATAAATTTTCAGAAAAATAGATGAATTTATAACCAAAAATGGAATAGTTTGATTTGCAGTTTCAAAAATTAATTTTTAACAAAAGAACGATTTTTCACCAAAATCGTTAAATTTTTAACCGAAGACAGGAATATTCAAGAAGATTTGTGGTTTTTCAATCTAATAATTGACTTATTAAGAAAAAAAATGAATTTTTGACGAAAAATGTAATGCTTGATATTTCATCCAAAAAAGACGGATTAAAAAAAATATATCTTAATATCCAACCAAGGAGGATTAATTAGTTTCAACCAAAAAGTTGTATTTATAATAAAAAATTATGAAATTTCTACTAAAAGAGATGAATTAAAAAAAAGTTTCAACCGAAAATGATTTTCCAGTCAAAAAATAATAAGTTTCAAAGAAATTACTGAATTTCCAAGTCATAGTGACAAAATTTCAAGAAAAAAGCTGAATGTTTAAACAAAAAAAATTTATTTTCAATAAAATATTTTAAATTCTGACCAAAATAGTGGAATTTTTAGCCTAAAAATACAAATTTTAAAAAAATAATGAAATTCTCTACCAAGAAAAATTATTAATTTTCAACCAAATAGTTGCATTTCTCAAGAACAAAAAAATGAAATTTTTATGTAAAGAGATCAATTTTCAGCAAAATAGATGAATTTTTAACCAAAAATGGAACAGTTTGATTTTCAATTTGAAAAATTAATTTTCAACGAAAAAAACGATTTTTCAACGAAATAATTAAATTTGTAACCAGAGACATGAATCTGTAAAAAAAAAATTCATTTTTTAATTAAATTGATATAATATTTATATAATATTTGATATTTCAACCAAAAAAGACGAATTAAAAAATATATATTCTAATATCCAAACAAAAAATATTATTGATTTCCAACTAAAAAGTTCCATTTATAACCAAATATGATGAAATTTCTACAAAAAGAGATAAATTTTCAAACCAAAAAGATAAGTTTCAACCGAAAATGATTTTTTAGTCAAGGAATGAAAACTTTGAAACAAATTGCTGAATTTTTACATAATAATGAAGAAATTTTAAGAAAATATTTGAATTTTCAAACAAAAAAGTTAATTTTCAATACAATATTTCAATTCTTGCCAAAATAGTAGAATTTTCATCCTAAAAAGACGAATTTTTAACAAAATAGTTAAACTTTCAACCAAAACATATGATTAACTTTTACCAAATAGTTGCAATTTTAACCAACGAAAAATAAAATTTGTACCAAAAGAGATGAATTTTCATTAAAATAGATGTATTTTTAACCAAATAAAAAACATAAATTTTCAACCAAAAATAGAATAGCTTAATTTTGAATTTCAAAATTTAATTTTCAACAAAAAAAAAACATTTTTCAACAAAATAGTGAAATTTTTAAACTAAGCCATGTATCTGCAATACATATGGTGATTGTTTTATCAAATAATTGACTTATTAAGAAACAAAAAACTTATTTTCGACGAAAAATTTAATAGTTGATAATTTAAGAAAAAAAAGACGACTGTCTAAAAAATAGTTTAATTCTCAATCAAAACAGATTATTAATGTCCAAATAAAAAGTTGTATTTATTACGAAAAATGATGAAATTTCTACAAAAAGAGATGAATGTTCTAAACAAAAAGATTAAGTGTCAACCACGAATGATATTTCAGTCGAAAAACAAAGAATTTCCATACAAATTGCTGAATTTTGAAGCCAAGCAGACGAATTTTCTAGAAAAAAGTTAAATTTCCAACCTAAAAAAACTAATTTTCTATAAAATAGTTGAATTTTCAACCCAAAAACATAATTTTTTAACATCATATTTATATTTTCAATACAATAATTAAATTTACAACCCAAATATATTATTTAAACCCAAAAATATAACAATACAATTTTTAATATTATTTAATAATAATTAATAAAAATTATTAACTCAGTTCTCAAGATGAAGTAGAAAAGGGGTAATTTCTTGAAAACAGGGGAAAAAGTGGAATTATTTTTAAAATGCGAAAAGAGGGGAATACTAAGAAAAAGAATGTGATGTCTCGTAAATTGTAAATTGTAATAGTAAATTGTATGGTGAATTAACGCTTTCTCCGAAATAGAACCTTTTTATCTGCACGCTCCGAGATAGAACCTTGTCATTTGAAAACGATGAAATTACATATTATCTCTCAATAAAATTGCACTTATTCATCCGGGAAAATGCCCAATGACCCGATTTCCGGGTAAAGGAAGGCACACAGTAAACCTACTTCAGGTACATAGATACCTGTATTCACGTTGGTGATACATGGTGGCGAAAGCACAAAGCTCTCTACTTAAGACACGCCACGGGGATGAAAAGCCGGTAATAGATGGGACGCTGCATGGATGATAGGCATAGCGTATAATGCACCAGTGATAGCCATCTCTTATGCACTTTTATGCGCCACCACATATGAGCTTAAGTATGTATTTTAGGTATCTATGTGGACATTTTGTATATACTGGCAGATTCTTAGCAACCTGTATAGTGCCACCTACTAGGTGATTTAAAAGCACAAAAAAAAATATATATATATATTTGTGTGTATGTATGTATGTATATAATATAAATAATATGAATATAAATCCACAAAATATAACTATCACAGTGGTTCAGCAGTTTAATTGACCGACCTAGGGCTTAGAGTTCTAGTACTCTATTTCCACTTTTCGACAATTTTGACCCACTATTATTTTTGGGCTCAGTAATTGTTAGACTTTGTTTATGAATAAAATTTGTTCCGAAATTTATTTTCTCAGCTGTTCCAATCATTAATTAAAATAGTGAGATTGATTTAAAATGCATTCAAAATGCTATAACCTAACTTCAATTTGAGAAACAACAAATTTAAAAAATATGTTTAACCTTAAAAGTAACCATCCAAATAATACTCGATGTGATCGAGTAGTATTCACCATGTTCATGACATCGCTGTATCCACAACCGATTTCCCACATCAACTGAAATACATTCATAATAATAAAATTTGTACTAATATATTCTTGATCATGCATTATTTTTTACCCATAAACTAACTTTAACATTTGAAAACGTTTTGATTCATTTTGAAATTGTATTTTTTATTTATTATTATTTATCTTTTTTATTAATCCCTTTATCTCAGTTTTACAGTTGAGGAACATGGCGTACAACCTTAGGGCGACAAATGGTATGGAAAATAAGGGAATTTTTCTTCAAAAGAAGGGGATTTTTCTTGTAAACATATAAACATATTGAACCAAAATTAATTATTTCAACACTTTTTTAGAAACCAAAAATTTTATGAAACTTGAAAATAAACTCATACATATGGTAGTTAAAGGATTTTTACAAAATATCATTTTTTGATACAATAATTTTTTTTATTTATGTAAAAATATTATTTAGAATTTAGTTACAATTTTAACGTTGTAATAAGTTTTTCAATATATTAAAAAAACATAATTTTCTAACAAGATAGTTAAATTGTTACGGATTTTTTGTAAAAAATGTGTGTCATACTGTGATATAGCGATCTCATATTTTCAATGTCTCGAAATAGAATCCTTTTCTTGAATCAAACCTTTTTTATTTTAATGAATCATCCCTATGTCTCAGAAGCAAGTTTTTATTTTTTACAAAAAATTGAAATTTTTGTTTAATCGCTCTCGAAACCCAATTTTGAAAATCCATGAAATTTTAATCTTAAAATTCTTAGTCGATTTTTTCGAAATTGGCTAATCTTTTTTGTACATCAAAGTTCATTTACAAGTGTTAAAAGACCTATCTGAGAAGCATGATTTTGTTTTATTTTTAAACTGAAAATGGAATTTTTTATCGTAATCTGCAGTAAAGCCCGGTCCAATCTGAGATAAGTGTCACTTTGAGATTGTCAACTTCTACATCCATTTTCTCGAAACTGGATAACTTTTTTATTAATATCTTTTTTGGTGTCAATTAAAGAAGACTTCAGCTGGAGAGTGGGCCTTAGTTCTATCTTTTAATATCAATTAATACAAAACCTTTGTACTTCATTAATACATTAATTGTTTACAAGCATTAAAGAAACTTTTTAATGTTGTTTTGGAATTTAAATTTGAAAAGAAAATTTAAAAAAGTATGCATAAGCAAAATTTTTAAATTATAGAAACCTGGCGGAATGGAATGTATTTCTTCGCCTTAATGATCACTAAGATTTATTTAAAATGTTAATAACTTTCTCCATAATTTCGCTCATCTAAATGATTTACTTTTTAATACATTTATTCCCGCCAAGTTGATATAATTTAAAATTTTTGTTTGTAAATAATTTTTCTAAATTTTGTTCTTAAATTTAAATTCCTAAACAATTTCTTCAAAATTATTTTCCAATGTTCGTAATCAATAATTGTTAATTATTATTGTTTTTATTTTACTCAAAAAAATTTGATTTCACAAATTCGTTTCATTGTTTTTTTGACAAATCTGGCTATTTGTACTAATTTTTTATGAGCGAATAGACACAATTGTTTAGTACGAGTAGACAGTTTCATAATTTAACTCAATTTAATATAATGAAATCTGTACGCTAAGTCTATATACTTCATCGACAATATCAATTACAGAAGAACAAACTTACATAAAATACCAAAAAATTTTTTAAGATTGTGAATCCTTTCTTAAAAACACGAGCATAAATTAAAATTTTGCAAAAATTTGTTATCTTATTTAAAATCCATATATCTTTATTTAAAGAAAAACTGATTTGCGGCATAAAATACCGACTAAATCAAAAACTGAAATGGCTGAAAACGAATGACGATCCGAAGAATAATGATAATCTAAACAATCTATGTTTTTTTTTAAATAACGATACCAATCTCTGAGGAAAAAAACACCATCATAATTAATAATTGTTAAAAGATTCTAAATCTTCTTTAAATCATAATTTTTGTTTATAAATATCATTTTTCAAAGGTAAACAACAACGTGACCTAAAATTATTCAAAATTATTCAACTTTTTTGAATTTTAATGAGTTTTAAATTAAATTTTAGATTACGAAAAAACTAAAACAATCCATAATTGTTTGATCTTGTAAATTTTCTTGTTTCAGCACAAAAATCATAGGATTTAAATGTAATTATTTTTATTTAAATATCCGAATTGCAGGTGAAACACATTACAATAACCTAAATTTGTTAAAAAATGGTAAATATTCTTCGAAATATAATATAATAACAGAACCTAAAATCGTCAAAAAAAATCTTGATAATGATTTCTGGGATTTTATTTTGAGGAAATGTTAATTTTCGGTGAAAAAAATTAACACAGCCTAAGACGAATTTCTGCGAAAATTACCAACATAAAACATGTATATTTTTTATAATTTATCAGAAAATTTGAAGGTTTAAATTTAACCGCACACGAGTATTTAAAAAGCACAAATGTTTCTTCTTCGTATAAAGTATTCTGCGATTTTTATTGAATTTAATTTTCAAAATTTCAGATATGGAACAACTTTAAGTACTGAAAAGCCAATCAGATTTTCAACAACAATGATTGTCGTGCATGAATTCTAAAACAATTAAATACACATTGCGGTAAAAGGATATTGAAAAATATCATTTTTTGATACAATCTTTTTTTTTAATTTATATAAAAATATTTATACTTGAAGGTACTGTTGAATCAGTTGTGTTATATTTTCTTTTCTCTATTTTTTTACATAAATCTATAACAATTTGCTTTTTTTATTAGTTTCTCTAAAGTAAACATAATTTTTTTATTAATGGTCACAAGTTTCTCATAATACTTAAAAATGAATCGCAGCTTCAAAAAAAGGGGATAAAATTCTCAAATATAGAGATTATAGGGGATTTTAAGAAAAATAGAGGAAGCAACATTTTTCTAAAGTAGATTCTCGCAAGCAATTATTTTCTCTATCCAGAAATAACTCGGCAAACTCCGGAAGCTTACAAATTCGCATACAAATTATATGGGTAGATCAACGCCCTTTGAAGGACTTACGGATGGACGGTGGTTAACTTTTTTTTGAAAGTAGGAGCGAACTGTATTTGAAATTTACATAATGTTCTGCAGAATTCTTTCTTCTTTAGATTATAGATTATGCAACAGGGCACAGATTTGAAAAGTTCAGTAAATTCGGAATCCTTCTGAGAATACGCAAGTAACCGTTTAGGGCGTGAGACCGGGACACTGCAGCAGTTTAAACAACATTTTAAGTTTTAACTTGAACCGTCTTGTGAAACTATTACAAATAGTAAAAGTTTTTTTATCAAATAAATGTGCTCGACCTGATGATTATCGGTAAAAAGTAAAACTTCATCATCCTTTCGAGTTCGTTGATTCGCATCTTTTATTGCAAATGTACCTTCCTCGCAGCATTTTTTGCAGAACATAACAGCACTGAATGCTTTGAAAATTATAGATAATCGAAATTTATTGTATCTGTTCGCATTTCAATCGAAGCGACGATTTCTTAGAAAATTATAGTTTTAAGGATCATGAAGATCCACCAAAGACGCTAAACTCTCTTCCAATGAATCTTGACTGAATCATGTCTTTTTTTCACTCTCAGGGATCATAGTCTGGGATCAACTACCCTATTCCCCTCCCCTCTTGTTTTTTAAGTCCTCTATAATTCCTGTATTTCAGAAGTTTGTCCAGTTTCCTCCTTTTTTTTAAGTTATGATTAATTTTTATAAAACTGTAAGAAACTCGCTGCTATAATAATGGAGAAATTATGAGTAATTGGAGAAACTACAATAACAAAAAGTCAAAAGCAAATTGTCGACAATTTGCCCGGAAAATATAAAAAAGAAAAACAAATTGAGATACTTTTGTTCTTAAATAACATTTACATAAAAAAATTATTTTATTTTCATATCTGAAAAAGTAGGGTATGGTGATGAAAATAGGATATGTCTCAAGAATCTCGCTATCATTGTTGTTGAAAACCTGATTAGATTCTTATCAATTGCAGTTGTTTTATATCTTAAATTTAAAAGTTTGCAAATTAAATCTACAAAAAATCTCTTTTAAGGATTTAAGATTATTTAATTTTTAAATTTATTTATGAAATTACCAATAAAACCACCATTGATTATTGCAACAAATTATCAAAGAGAAATACAAGCGTAAATAATAAAAAATAGTTTAGGTCATGATTGTTTATTCAAATATAGTTATTTGCATAACTTAGCTTCGTCTGATTTCGGATTGCAACCTTTATCACATTTCTCTGCGAAATTTGCGATCGGTTTTTCCAAGTCCGTTGCTTGGAAAAATTAATCGCAAACTTCGCAAAGAATCATGATAAAGATTTCATTATTTTATTTCGAAACAATACGTACAATTATTATTAGTTAGTGGTTTTTTAAACTAAACAATTTGCTGAGTGATATTTAATAAAACCGTAACAAAAAGATTCCTCATTATTAAGAACTTGAGGTTATTTTAGTATTTTACACTGAAAATGGGTATTTTTGATAAATCATCATACGTTAGCATTTCACAATGAAAAGAGGTATTTTAAAACAAAAATCATTGTAGTTCAAAGAAGATTTGCAATTTTTGAACAATTTTAGGTTATTATTTTGTTTTCTTCAGGAAATCGGTTATTTTAAACAAAAATCATAAAATTTGGAAGATGATTTACAATTCTCAAGTTGAGAATCTCAACAATTTTCTGTTATATGTTAGTATTTTTGTCTGGAATTACTGGTTTTTTCATACAAAAATTATTAGATTTCAAAAAATATTTACCATTTTTACACAACTTTAGCTTATGTTAATGTGTTCCAAAGGACATTGGTAGTATTTTGAAATAAAAGTTATTAGATGTATATCTATTGATTTTTGTTTAAAATAATAAGATTTACAAATTCGGGCAAGTTCAGATTGTTTTATTATTTTTTCTGGAATTGTTGGTATTTTTAATCACAAATTATTATATTTTGAATAATGTTTACCATTTTTTAACAACTTTGGGTTATGTTGGTTTGTTTCAAACAAAAACGAAAAAGTTAAATTTGCAGTTAGGAAACTAATTTTGGAACAAAACAAATTATCAACCAGTTGAATTCAACGAAAAAAGCCGAATTTTTCTTCCT
>JAUELO010000135.1:16107702-16119700 GCA_032357855.1 Amphibolips quercusostensackenii
CAAATCTTGCAAAAGTAAAGGAATTTCTATAAGAAGCACTTTGAGTAACTGTTAAGGATAAAAAAGTTTTAAAAAATTTATTTTTATTTTAAATCGGTTTATTCAGCTTATAAAAGATTCTATGTCAAAAATGTTAGAAGATCAATATTCCGGATTTAATGCTTTCACGATGATTCATTATAATAAAAAATAGAAGGAGGTGTTTCGGGTTTCAGTTGTGTGCAAAACTACGAATATTACCGACGTTTCGTGAACAATGCAGTTCACTTCTTCAGGGCAAACCTAAAACTGAAGTTTCAGGTTATGTTGTTCTTATATATACTCTCTACGATGCCTGTGATTGGCCAGAGTGCGCCACCGTGGAGGCTAGTCGAAGCTGATTGACCAATCAAGTCTTGTTTTTCAAATCTTGGAGGACAGAAAGCCAACTCGGATTGGTATTATATCAACTGTCCCTAGCCTAACTTTACTCTCATGTTCCTTCAAACGTTGGCTAATCGCTCTCCCGGTTTCTCCAATGTAGAATTTGCCACAAGAGCAATAATATACTCACGGATCACTGAGAGGTGCCTTTTTACCTTTACGATTATTTAGAAGTTGTCCTTTTCTCGCAGGTGGTTTAAATATGTTTTCATTCTTGTGTTTGTTGAGAATCCTTCCTGTTTGTTCTGTAATACCTTGGATGTAAGGTAAGATGGTGGTAGTTTTTCTCTCTCTTTCTTCAGCAGGTAAACAATCCTAAAGTTAAAAAGGCACATCTCAGTGATCCGGGAGTCTATGAAATCCCTTGCCCTTGTGGCAAAGTCTATATTGGAGAAACCAAGAGGGCGGTGAGCCAACGTGTAAATGAACATGAGAGTAAACTCAGGATAAAACATTTCACACAATCAGCACTAGCTGAGCATCATATTGAAACAGAACATAGCATTTCATTTCACAAAACAACGATTATCGAAAAAACATACATTATTTTTCCAAGAAAACATATAGAAGCAATTGAAATCTTAAAGACCCTAATAACATCGATAGGGACAATGGATATTATACCAATCGCACAACAAAACCAAAATTCAACAATTTTGCTTAAGAGTCATACTTTTTGGTTGAAAATTCAACTATTTTTTTTGTAATTTGTCTGTTTCGTTTAAAAATTCATCTGCTTTAGTAGAAATTACGTTTTTTTTTTGTGCTAGTCTTGCTTAAAAGTTCAACTATTTCGTTAAAAATTCGTGCTTTTTGGTTTAATTCAACTGTTTTTTATATAAAAAATGAATCTTTTTTTGTTGAAATATCTACTATTAGATTTTTCGTTGAAAATTAATATTTTTTGGTTAACAATTGAAAGCTACACTATTTTGTAGAAAATTGATCTTTTTGAATTAAAAATCCATCTACTCAGGTAAAAAGTTAAACTAGTTTGTTGATTTTTTTTAGCTGAAAGTTGATCTCTTCGGTTGAAAATTTAACTATTTTGTTGAAAATTCTCTTTTCGTTTGGTTTAAAATTAATTTTGTTTGCTTTCGAATTAACTTTTCTATTTTTTGTTGAAAATTGATCTTATTTAGTCAAAAATTCATCTTCTTGGTAGAAAACAAAACTTCTTGGTTTGAAATTTTCTCTTTTTTGGTTGAATATACAACTTTTCCGCTGAAAATTTATATTTTCGAGTTTAAAATTCAACTTTTTTACAGGAAATTCGTCTTTTTTTATTAATGTTCAAAAATTTTAATTAACTTTCTTTTCTTTCTTGACCGAAAAATCTTTATTTGCTGAAAAATCGGCCTTTTGGTTGTCAAAGTCATATCTTTGGCTGAAAATTTGACTATACTGTTGAAAATTCTTTTTTTTTCTAGATTAATTTTTTTATTGAAAATTTGACTATTTTTCTCAACATTCATTCATTTTTTGAAAATTCATCCTTGTAGGTTGAATATTGAACTATTTGGTTAGAAATTCAACCATTTTCTTAAAAATTTTATTATTTTGTTGAAAATTAAGCTCTTTATTTTAAAATTAAGCTCTTTATTTAAAAATTTAACTGATTTGTAGAAAGTTTGTTTGAAAATTCGATCATTCGGTTGTAAAATGCATGTTTGCAGGTTAAAAATTCAACTGTTTTTTTGCTTATGTTTTTTGGTTGGTTTGGAAATTCGACCACATGTTTAAAAATTCAACTATTTTGTTGAAAATGTAACCATTTTTTTAAAAGTCATTTTTTTGTTCGGAAATTCTACTGCTTTATTGAAAATTGCTCCTTTTGGATTGAAAAATCATCTCTTCTGGTAGAAATGTCATGTTTTCTGGTTGAAATATCAACTAAGACATTTTTTTCGTAAATTTATCCTTGTAGGTTGAATATTAAACTATTTGGTTAGAAATTAAACCACTTTCTTTAAAGTTTGATTATATTCTTAAAAATTCAAGTTTTTAATTAAAAATTCAACCGATTTGCAGAAAATTCGTTTCTGGTTAAAGTTTAATCTTTTTTGTTTGAAAATTCGACTATTTGATTGAAAATTCATGTTTGCAGGTAGAAAAATGTGAAAAATTTAAGTATCTTGATAAAAAGTCATCTTTTTGAGTCGAAAATTGAAGTGCTCGATTGAAAATTCGTCTGTTTAGACAGAAAGTTTGTCCTTTCGGTTTGGAAATTGATAATTTTGTTGTAGAAAATTCAACTGTCTTCTGAAAAATTCAAGTATTTGGTTAAAGATGCAACTGTTTTTGGTTGAAGTTTAAATTTTTATGTCGAAAATTCATCGCTTCAAGCTTAAAAGTCAACTTTTTTCTAACACATTCGACTTTTTAGTTAGAACATTCAATTACTTGGTTAAAAATGCAACTGTTGTTGGTTGAAGTTAAATCCTTTTTGCTTGCGAAATTCGACTATTTGGTTAAAAACTGCATGTTTGCATGTTAAAATTTCAACTGTTTTTTGTTTATTATTATTTTTTTTTTTGAAAATGCGATCTTATGTTTGTAAATTTAACTATTTTGTTGAAAATGTAACTATTTTTTTAAAAGTTATCTTTTTTGTTTGAAAATTCTGTTTTAGTGAAAATTCGTCCTTTTGAATTGAAAAATCATCTTTCCTGGTAGAAAAGTCATCTTTCTTGGTTTGAAATCAGCAAATAGATTTGAAATTCAAACATATTAATCTGAAATGATTTAATTCCGTTTCTATATTCTCATAAAGCTTTCGAAAGTTCTGGGCCACTAGCCAAACCTTTCCCTGCACTTTGCGGTTTCGGGGTCATTTTTTCTCGCAGGTTTTCAGTCAAGTGAGGCCATAAGAAATTTCAGGAAACCAGTAGCCACTCAAAAGCCCCTCGTTTTACCATTTTGCGGTTAAACGCCACGCGACTGACTCACTCGTTGTTTTCCTGTGGACGACTCCAGATAAATCAGGCGGGATCGGGAGTAGAAGTCGAGGATAAATTCAGCACTGGTTCTCATGTGAGCGCCGCAAAACGGGCCGTTCCAGAACCGAGATTTACGTGAACCATCTTCGTGTGGAGGATCCACAAATCTACACGATGTGAGATTCCAACCGTATCTATCGGATTTCTTAAGGAAGGAGGGACCAGAAATTTGGGCTATCTCTGGAAACAAAAGTCTAGCCTATCCGGACCCAATACGAGAGTGTATCACTGTATCACCTTTTGAGACCTACAATTAAGACCCACCAAATTAATGCCTCGACCTGAACAAGTTCTTAGAGTCAGGGAAGTAAATCCCTCACCTAGTGCTATCTTTTTCTACTCCGTCTTTTCCCTACTCGATAAAGGCTGTCTATGCCTCAAGGCCCGCAAGATTATACTTGAGTGGATCTTCTTGTTAATCTACCAATGAAATAAATAACCTTAGGGAAACTTGAGCTTATTTTAATTATCTCATATCATTGAATCGAGAAGCAGCCTGTTTAGAAATATTTATTCAATTTGTTTGATATTACGAAGAGAGAAAAACAAAAGGTATCAGCGGTGGTAACGATAGTAGTAACGAAGTTACTTTTTTAAATAAGTAACAAATCAGTAACTTTTCACATTTGTTTTAGTAACAGCAACTAGAAATATTTTTTATTTTTTGGTTGCTTATAAAAAGTCGTTCATTTCTTCCGGAAAAAAATTATAGGGCATTCAGTATAGATCTACAATGACTTTCCTATAATGAATTTTTGCTTATATTTTTTTGCGATTCTAGAAAAACCACAAAAAAATAATTATAATGAAATTGGTATAAAAGTATATAATGTTAAAATATTGAAAGAATTTATTTAAAAAATAGAGAAACTACAAACAGATGCTTTATTTATTTATTCAACGCAGAATTTCAAATTATTTCAAGGGATTTCACAGGATTCCACAAATTGCAAGAAATGTTACAGGATTTTAAAGACTTAAAAGATTTGGAATAAATCAACGGATTTCAACAATTTTAAGATTTTAAGAATTTTGAAAGACTGACATTCAACAAAAAATTGAGGGTTTTTGAACAATTCTGTAGAATTTCCAAATACTTTAAGGGTTTTCTAGAGAACTACATTCTAGAGAATGAAATTTCAAGGGAACCGTGGCGATTCAAAAAATTTTGACAGATTTTTAGGCATTTCAAGGAACTTTGCAGCATTTGAAAGCATTCAATGGAATCTCCAAGGATTAAAAAAAATTCTAGGCTTTTGAACGATGTTTTGAAAGGACTTTAAGGAATCATTCAAATTTAATTTATATTCAAGATATTCTAAATGATTTCTACTTATTTTAATGGATTGTTACAATTTCCGAATATTTCAAGATATTTCAAAGAATTTTTTAGAATTTCCAAATATTTTAAGATCATTCTTGTTAACTAAATTCTAGAGAATAAAATTTCAAGCGATTTCGAACAATTAGAAATATTTCAAGGGCTTTTAAGGTATTGTAACAAAAATTCTAGGGAAATAATTATGTTCAATCTCCACCGTTTTTTTTTTTTTTTTTAAATTTAATTAATAAGTTTAACTTATTTTATATTCACGGTATTTCAAATGATTTCTGCTTATTTCTACTTGTTTTAAAAGATGCGTATAGTCGTCCCGAAAAATTAGGAGCTGGAAAAGGGGATGGACTATTCATCCCGAAAATTCGGGACTAGCCAAACTTGTGAAAAATTTTTGACTTCTCATCCAGAATTTCGGGACGACAAGACACTTCGTATTTTTTAAGATTTTTACGATTTCCGAAGATTTCATGCGGTTTTACGGTATTTCAAGGGTATATCGAGATATTTCAACTAGTTTGTAAAGAAATTTTTAGGAAATAAATCAAATTTTATTCGTAAGGTTTTTCTACAAATTTCAACAATTTCAAGGATTTTGAAGGAATTACAAAAATTTTAAGGGATTGCAAAGATTTTAGGTTTTTGAAAAGTTTCCACAGAATTTTAAGAGATTTAAAAAATGCTAAGGGATGTCAAAGATTTTTGTAATATTTCTAAAAATATCAAGAAATTTCACAAGATTTACGTTGATTATCACATCTTCAAGTATTTCACAGACTTTAGTAGATTCTACATATTTTATGGCATTCAAAGGATTTCCAAAAATCTTTAGGGAATGAATTTAATTTTTTTTTTCAAGGTATTTAATCGTTCTTTTGTAGTTTTTCTACTTTTCACATTATTTACTTTAATATTTATATAGGATTTTCAAATATTATAATTATATGATTATTATTAGATAATATATATCCAAAGTTTTTAATAACTTTCTAATTATTTTCTGATAAAATGTCATTTCTACATTCATAAGAAGCAGTTTTGGAAAAAATTAATTTTTTTAACGAAAAATAACACTATTTGGCAATTTTTGAATCAAATTTGTTTATAAGAATGAAATTGATCAATAAGCAAATTATGTGTATTCTGTGATTCCCCATGCATTGATTTTATGTGATGTAGAGTTTAGATAAGTAGTTATTAAAGCGTAAAAAAATTTTAATTAAAAAATGTCACTTTTTTATACTTGAAGTGAAAATCTTGTAAATAAACGAATGGAAAAGACAACATTTTCGATTGTGCAAAAGATTCTTTAGTACAGTAGTAATCGTGTTGCACTCAAGAAGAGGCAGATTGTATGACGAAGCTTTCGAACAATTATTGAAGTTAAAAATAAACAAAAAATACAGATAGTAATGAGAGTTCATTATTTTCCTAAATCTAAAGTACAAAAGTAACTGAAAAAGTAACGCTAGTAACGATAACTAGTTCCTTTTAAAAAGTAGCTTGCCCATCACTAAAAAGGTGGCAGCGGTGGAATCCGTTTTCACTATCCGCTTCGTGTTAGTAAATATGATTTGAAAAATTCTGAATTGATTCCCTGCTGTTACATCAAAACATCTACAGTCTTGTGAAGTTTTTACAATGTAGTCGACATTTAATTAGCGCAGTAAATTAATTCCCTTCATGGTGATGAATAGATATGTCAAATTAGGAGTCGTCAGTCAGAGTAAGCCCTTAATCAGTGCGCCGGTTTCCTTCTTCTTTTCCAAAGAATAATAAGATTAAGATAGAAGACTTATCTTGACCGAATAGAGGCCATCGTGTGAAATTCGTTAATTGAAACATCTGAAGTGCGGTAGCCTTGCAAAAGGCGTGGCAAATGTGATTACTCTATGGTGGGCGGAAAAAGCAGTATAAGTCATATTATCCGTACTTGAAACGAAAAGGCCTTAAGCTCGAACTGACAGCTTTGAAGTTGCACATCAAGAAGATCACGACGGTAATACCTTTCTGTTCTGCTAAGAAAAATCTTATTTTCCTTCCCTTTTTTATCACAATCCAGAAAGAACTTTCTTGGTCAAATAACTATTTCCATAAGTGGATTTCTTTAAAAAATATCAGGTTGTAATTAATTCCTAAGTTTATCATTATTCATTCATTTCTAGCAAGTAATTGTGGAATTAGCATCAGTCTACGAACAGGAAATTAATTACGAGATTCACTCGAGGCAATAACATCTAATGAATGACAATCACATTTTCTTTGTTAATTATTCATGACGTTGCTGTTTTGCTCTTCTAAAATAATAACATTTTGAATCAATCAAAAGACTTTTAGTTTTTTCAAGTAAAGTTTAATCAGGGTGTCCACTCACCTGGTAAACTTGGAAATGTCAGGGAATTTGTCTGGTCATGGAAAGTCAGGGAAAAGCTTTTTTTTAATAATTGTTATATTAAATCAAATAGCGTTTTTTTTATTTCCCGAGGTAAATTTATAGTACGTGATTTACACGTATTTAAATCAAACTTCTTTTTATCATTTTCAATAATCTCAGGAAAATATACTTTATTGAAAATATTAATGTATTAAATATGCACTGAATTTGAAGTACTTAAAATACAGATATAAAAATAATATAAAAATTTGTTTTAAATATTAATCAAATTTATGGACTTTAGAATCAAAAAGTTTAATTCAAGAATTAGAATCAAAAAAATACTTGACCTGTTGTACTCACCTTCACAAAGTAAAAAACACCGTTACTTAATTTCGCATATGAAAAGTAACATTTATACACATTTTGATATTTATGAGGACTACAAAAATATTACTTTTTGAATAAATTCAAATAATTACAATTAAACCATTTACAGATGGATAATAAATAGAGTAATTTAAGTATTATATAATGATTTTAAGGAGTTGAGTGTCAGAATTGCTTCACAAACGAAAAAAAACATCATTTATAATAAACTTGCGATAAATTCAAATTTACATTCCGAATCGTTTGCTTTCAAAAATCCAAAATACTCGAATGGCTCAGTATTATACAAAATTATGCTTGGAAAAATCTATAGATACCTGGAAACAACCTGAAATTGTCAGGTAACGTTTTCCAGAATTTAAGTAGACACACTGTTAAACCAATCTCTCAATTTAATTATTAATATTAAGTGACAAAAAATTATTAAACGATAGATCGTTTTTAAAGGAATTAAACTGCAATTTCGAAGAACCAAAGATATTTTGCACACACTTGCCCACGTGAAGAAGAGACGTTTAAACACGACATCAGCATATCAATAAAATGTTTAATTGGCGTTTACATTTCTTCATTCGACTCGACAAGATCGCGATACCGATCAGCTCGTTGTCACAGCGTCTTGTTGCGAATCTCCGTTTCCTTTCACCCTTTGCACCAGCTTTCAAACGTCAGTCGACTGAGAAATCGAGCTGACTAAATTAAAAAAAGAATTATCTTCCAGTTGCACGCAAAAATTTTTGCACAGAAAAATGGTCATACAAAATCAGCTGGTGTTCAAAGGCAAAAGGTGCTTGTATGCTTGTACTTGTCCTGGTACAATTTCCAAATCTTAAAAATTTTACTACATTTTTCATAATTAAACACGCTTTATTCATGAAGCTATTACAAATATTAATCTACATTTTTTAACAATCAAGATATTCAAAATTGCAAAAGTTCCAAATTTTAAATTTGGTTAATAGTTAGAGGAAAGATTTTCATCTTTATTACACTTCACATTTGAAAGCATTTTTTCTGTGTAAAATCTCACACTTTTATATAACGACTTTTTTAAATTTTCTAATAATTTTTCTTTTTAATTCGAGATCGAAAAATAAATCTACTTTTTCATAAAAAATTTCTATGCAAAATATGCATAAAAAAATTCACAATTGAAAATCAGACTTTCAAAATACCTCACTTTCCGGCTCATTAGAGACAAAAAAAAGTAACAAAATGAAAAAAGAAGGAGAAAAAGGCAAAAAGTCATCCAAAAACCAACCACTGACTTTTTCCTTTCTTTGTCTTTTTTATACTGCTATGGAACCAATATGCTTGGAGTCCAATCATAATTACAATACTAAAGAAATAAATTATCAAAGGACAAGAGCACATGTATAAGTGATATTTTGATGTAGGTAAAGGCAGGAAGAACCCCAAGATAATAAGGCAAAAGAAAGCTTTTTGAATAATAATATAAAGAAACCAAATTTTCACATTTTTAACAAGTGCTAACAACAACAAAAAACACATCAATATAGCAAATTTTATTTTTTAATGTACTTCTATATACCAAGACCTTTACTTTGAGTCATCCCCGAAAAAACTGGTCTAATAGAAGAGCTTTCAGCACTGTGATCTAAAAAAACGAAATTTGTAATTTCCTCTCCTCTTTCACCCACTGATAACGAAAAAGCAATACTATACAATAACAAATTTTATTTCTTAGTGCACATATACTTGCTAAAACCTGCAATTTCAGCCAACCTCGAAGGCAATCTAACTAAAAGCAAAGTTTCCAGCATAGTGATCTAAGAAACGAAATTTACTTATTTTTTACTAATTTTTTACACACAAGTAACAAAAAATCAATACTATGAAATAGGAAAATTTATTTTTCAATCCACATCTACATGTCTACATATAGTGGTCTAAAACTTGAAGTTTTTTCACTTTTCTTATTTTCTAATCTATATTAGCAAAAAGTCATCACCATACCATCGCAAATTTCCTTTTTTTATGCATATTTATATGACAAAACCTTCAATTTTAGACTCATTTAAAGAAAATTAGACTGAAAGAAAAGCTTCCACCATAGTGGTTTAAAATACGAAATTTTCCAATTTCACATTTTTTATCCACTGATATGAAAAATAAAACTATGACATAGAGAATTGTATTTTGTAATGTACGTTTATATCTACAGGCGTTCAATTTGAAGCATCCCTAAACAATATCGGCAAAATTAAAGTTTCCATCATGGTGGTCTAAAAACCAAAATTTCTTTATTTTTATATTTTTTAACCACTGCTAACAAGAAAAAATTTTTTCAACATTGGAGATTGTATTTTCTAATCTACATCGAAATGCCAAGTGCTTCAATTTGAGACATCTTTGAAAAAAATCCGACCAATAGAAAAGTGTGCAACAGGTAATGGTCTAAATAACTAAATTTCTTAACTTTTTCTTACTTTTCAACCTCTGATAACACAATAATATCACTGCAACATAGAAAATTTTATGCTCTTATACACATCTACATGCCGAAGCGTTCAAGTTGAGACATTCCCGAAAAAAATAAGAATAGTAGAAAAACTGAGAACAAAATTTGACATGGAGATATAATAAAAATAGGGGTTTCCAAAACAACAAAAGTTTTTACTTTAATTTAATTTTTGACCCTGCTACTATGATTCTTAGCTCAGCTTTCTTTTCTATTTTCTAACCTTGCGACTACGATTTTCAGTTCCTTTAGTTTCCGGTATTTTTTCACATAGACCAAAATCTTGTTTATAAACTTAAAGGCGTGAAAACTTTAATTCGTATTATGTAGTACTTTGAAAATAAAGACCACCTTCTTCTTATTTTGAAAAGCTTCAGGTTAAAGTGACATTTGAAGTAAAATAAAATACTTTATATTGTACGGGAATTTTAGATCAATTTACAAAATCTACCCCCCTCCCCCACGCAAGTTCCCTTACGTAAGCCAAAAAGTTTCGCGGACTGGCCACTGCGCGACATGGTGCACTAGTCGAGTAGTAAGAAATTTGAAAACGTAAACAAATTTTCTAACCTCAAAGTCGGAGCGACACAATCAGAATCGTGCAATCCGTGTGCAGATGTGCAATCTCTCAGAAAAAAAAATGCCGTTTACTTGTTCGGTGCCAAAGTGTGAAGGAAACAGTTACAAATTCAAAGGAAAAAGATCTACTTTTAAAGTGCCGAGTGAGCCTATTCTACGAAGAGAATGGGAATCTTGTGTGCCCGGTGTAACTTTTGTCCGGTCTACAGCACGTGTTTGTGAAAGGCATTTTTCCGATGACAATATTATTATAGAGTGTGTCAAATATGATCAAGAAGTGCGAATTATCTATCGCGCTCCTTTTAAACATCCGCGTTTAAGAAATGGTGCCAAACCGACAATGTTCAATAATCAGAACGCTTGCGGGAAATCATTATTTCTTTCCTACAATTTGAATATTTATTCTCCATAAAATTCGTTTAGTGTCTTCTAAGTTTTTTATAATATATAATATAATCAAAATCTAATGAAAAACAATTTCAAACGAAAAATTAAAAAATTTATATTCCTGATTAGTCACAGCACTATTTTATGACATAAATATAATTTTTTTTTAATATTTCCAAAAATATTTTTACGAAGTATTAATTCTGCAACTTTGCTTATCAGTAAATTTTTGTTATCGAGATTTTTTACTTTCGTGATATTTCTGGCATTCCAATTCAAACATAATTATAAATATTCACATATCTCGTTGCATTATTTTAATTATTTTATATTTTCGAAAGTCAGCTTCGTGGAATTCCTTTCTCATCTTATGATGCTTGAAATTTACTATGCGTTTATTACATTGATTAAGTTTACAAATGCATCCATATTATTTAAATTATTAAATACATGTCGAAAATGTTAATTTTATTCACGTTTTATCACATCCAAGTTTCAAATCAAACCGCCACTACTCTACTATTACACTACTAGTAGCCATTCTTGGAATTAACCGGAAGCTTCAATAAGGGAACTTACCCCTCCACGAGAGTCTCCGGACCTGTGTATACGACCGTGGTGTTTTCGGCTTTGGATCAGGTGTTGAGTTTTAATCAAATTTTGACAAGATACTAGATTCTGCTCATAATCGTCGAATGTAATTGTTTTTAATTATGACCCTTTGACACCCTTTGCCCTCTTTTTTCCATCATCTTCACCCAAAACTTTATATTCGTATAATTTAGATCTCAGGCTCACGAATTCAGTCATTACTTTGCCGTAACATTCTTCCTTTATCAAACCCAATACTTTTTTATTCTTAAGAGGAATTTCATAAACATTGTCTGGAGGATAATCTGACGTGTCAAATTTATGAATATCTCGTTTAATGTAGTTGTAAAAGTTGAGAAGAGTGAAGTGGTAGATGAGACTGTCTGTGTCTGTATATAGCAATTTTGCACAATTTCCAAAATTTGGTAGAATATAGT
>JAUELO010000135.1:16119800-16139259 GCA_032357855.1 Amphibolips quercusostensackenii
ATCACCAAATGATTACCCCCCCCCCCCCTGGTGACGTTATAGTTAATAGACTCCTAAAATAAAACACCTAAAATACAAAGATAATATTTTAACAGACCTCACTTCACAAAATGCTCCCAGACAGGGGAATCAGGATAATTTGCCATGAAAATTAGAAATGCATATGAAAGTATTTCGAAAAAAATTCGAGATTTTCTTGAAAAATGTCCAGGTGAAATCAAAACTTTATTTTCAACTAAAATGTAGAATTTTCATGTGAAAGGGAAAAATTCACAACAAAATAGTTAAATTTTTAACTAAATAGTTAAATTTCCAACCTAAAAGGACCAATTTTCAACCAAATTGTCGAATTTAAAAAAAATTAAACTTCAACCTAAACCAGTTGCATTTTTAAACTAATAGTTAAATCTTCAAGACAAAAAGACAAAGTTTTTAGAAGACAGTTGAATTTTCGAAAAAGGAGGACTTTTTAACAAAAGCGCTAATGATCAATTTTCAACAGAACAGTTTAATTTTTGATAAAAAAATATGACTTTTTAAAAATATAGTTAAATTTTCAACAAAACAGTTCACTTTTCTACTAAAATGATGAATTTTTCACAATAAAATGGATTTTTAACAAAGAAGTTCTCGCCGAAAAATATAATAGATGTTATCTCAACCAAGACGAATTTTCAACAAAATAGTTGAATCCTCAACGAAAACAGATTCCTTTTTAACCAAGAAGTTGCACTTTAAACCAAATAAGATAACTATTTTCCACCGAAGGAGATAAATTTTTAAGCATAAAAGATATTTCTTTCAAGAGACAAGAAAAATTCAACCAAATTTTTGGATTCGCAATCAAATAGTTTAATTTTAAACTAGAAAATATCATTTTTTTCTAAAAATGGAATAATTAAATTATCATTAAAAAAAAAATTGAAAAAAACGAATTTTCAAAGAAAGAAATTGAATCTTATACTAATAAAATGAATTTTTGACAAGGTAGGTCAACTTTCAACCACATAGTTGAATTTTCAATTAAAAACGGTAAATTTTCACTCAAAAGTGAATTAGTTGTATTTTCAGTTAGAAAAATTAATTTTTAACTAAAAATAAGGTTTTTCTGAAAAATAGTCCAATATTCATCTAATTAGTAGAAATTTCACCCAAAACAGATGAATTCTGAACTAAAAATATAATAGTAGACATTTCAATCAAGAAGAACTAACTTTTAACGAAAAATATTTTGGTTTTTCTATTGAATTCTATTAATTCAATTCACATTTAAGCAAAAAAACGAGATAAATTGGAAGATATCACATCCTGTGTTGACACCCCTTACGTCAGAAATACCCACAAAACCTGTAAAGCTCCCCCCCCCCTCCCGGCTGTGTGAAGTAGCTTTGAAAAGCCCACTTAGAAAAATCTGACTGCTTTTTAATAATTAGAGGTTTTTTCTACTCGCGTACATTGCAGGTAAATTATTTGTCTTAAAATTATGTAAGAATCCTAAAATTAAGTGAATGTGAAGCGACTTTTAGTTTAGCTCAAGATTTTGAATTCCATCTGCATTATTCTGTAGAATTTATTTTTTCTAATATCCGTGGATTATAACACGATGAAATGTACATAATTTAATTATGTAGGTAAACTCAAAATACTTGTTTAACGTACAAGAAAAGTATAAAATGGATTTTCATAATTGAGTTTTCGGTTACAAATGCATGAAAATCACGTTGAGTTGAGCTTAAATATTCAAAAATTTTCTAACGGTGTATTTTTTAAATATAACGTAAGGTTGCGCGAAATTCTAAAAATTTAATTGCAGTACTATTAATTTACTTAAAATATTTTATATATATGTGAATATATATATATATATATATATATATGATATTACTATATTTACCAATAGAATTTAACAAAGCGATGAAACCAAGAACGATGAACATTTTCTCTGGGTGGTTGACGCAGACTGTGCAAATTAATGCAGTTGTTCACTTAATTATTGTTTTAAAAAGTTAATTTTATGAAACTCATTCATATAATTTCACGTCAGCAGATAAAAGATAACCATATTTGGCCAAGATTAATTGATTTTATTGTACATCTTTTTTATGATATATGAATAATCCTTCATGCGAATATAAAACTTGCGATTAGGTTGACAGTGGACTAATCCACGATTTAGTTACCACTCGTCTTGTTCGGACGGCAATAATACCTTAATAACCCAATAACTGCGTAAAATGACGTCATCAGTTACGGACAATATAAACTTATCGTTTGCTTTATACTGCATACTGGTACTAATAATTATTTTTAATTGCATAAATTTAAATAAATTAAATTTATTTCTGCGTATTGTGGTAAATGTTTATTTCACTAAACGTAGTTAATGATACTGATACTGCACACGAATCATGGTGTAATGATAAGCTATAAATGATATCATAAATATTTGTGATTATGAAGTATAAATAAACAATTAGTATGTATCAACCATTTTTAAATAATCATGGATGCCGACATTTCATTTAGGATAATAATAATAACGCATTTATCGACAGGTGCATTGCGTATGTATTTGCTTATCACAAACAAATGATTTTATCAAGGAAACCACAAATTCGAGAAATGTTGACATATATCGCACCTTTTTCCTGCAGATGTTATGAAAATCATTTGTCCGATCTCTCAATCTAGAGCAGCTGAAATTGTATGTATAGGCTGCTTCGTTACAACTGTTGCAATTTTGAATGGTGATGAGTTTGCAATTATAATACAAAAATACGTAACTCAGGGTGTTTCTATAATTCAACAATTTAAATTAGTATTTTTCCAAAATAAAATGCTACATAATTTTGAGGGTTTAAAATTAATAATTTTACTCTCCGAAGGGTTGAAATTCATTACTTTTGGACCCTAAAGCTAGATTTCTTTAAAAATCTTCCTGCAATAAATAATTTAAAAATAGATCATTCTAAATTTAAAAAAATTCAAATCTAAAGTTTAAAAGGCTCGTAAATTGCAACTACATCAAAATCTTATTAGTAATAGTTTTATTTTGAGACTGAAGATAGAATAAAAGCTGATAAAAACACCTTATTTATAGTACGGCGACCCCAATCCGACAACGATAGAACCAAGCACTGCTTAACTTCAATGATCGACGAGAACCCTTAAAAAATTCCGCATGCCTAAGCAAACACATAGAAGAACTCAAACTGTATTATAAATCTTAATAAAGATAAAAGGCAGTACATTATTTTACACTTCTTCAGTGCCGAATTTTCGTATATAGAATAATTTTACGTAACACAGGTTTGCTGATTTTATTACCGAAAAAAGAGAGATTACGATATTCGTGGTGCCAAATTTTAATGTGAATTCCTATACTAGGATTTTTTGCGAGAAACACGAATCTGAAACTTTGAAATCGATATTTCGAATATTTTTTGAGATATTAATATTTTTATATTTAAATTATTTCAAAGGGCCCCGACCCTCCCCTGTTTTTTATATCTCTTCTCGGTGGTAGAGGGACTGCGGCGACACCCAATCCCCAACCACTCCCTTCTCCCTTTGCAGAGACCACCAACATTTGTATACCCCTTCTCTGGGGTAGCATATTTATAGAGAATGTTGTATTTTTTTCAGTGTACTGTACCAAACTGTCTACTGGACCAGTACGGGAGTTTTGCCAGTACTGGGATGCTACTACAATATTTTCACCTGCGATACTGCGTGCATTTACGCGTGGGGATAAAGTATAAAGTGTAGGATAAGTATTCGTCGGCCAGCCAAAGGCATGCCATCGTTTTCCTGATGAATTTTTCAGAAAATTCCGATCTTGAAGGAATTCAACGTCCGTCCTTCGCAACCGCCTATCTAATGCAGCTCATTAAATGCACACGATACCCCAAGCAATGATTATATGAACGAGCTGCATACGTGTGTGCTCACCTGTCGTGCTTAGTCCTATTAACTATAGATGCGTTTACGCAGGTAGATGACAGCCTAATGCGATGATATCTCGATGATTCCAAGAATTATTACATCGATAGCGAATCGCTAGGACATGTCTGATGCATTCAAAGAAAAGCAGGAAGTTCAAACGTTGCATTTAACCGGAAATTTTAAAATGATAAAAACATAAAGATTTAAGGAGAGAACTTTGATATATTTCTTTCAAAAAATTAGTCAAAGTAGGCACCGCGCGACTACAAAAAAGGTTTTCGTAGACTATTGAGACGTTTATTGAGTCGCTCAAATCTTCTGGTCCCATACTTCCCTTCCCTACTCACCCTCGTTCCTTCTCCCTATCCCCACTCCACTAACTTCCCCTCCCTTCTCCTACTACCCTTTCCTCATAATTCCCCTCCTTAGCTCTAATTTTCCTTTCTCTACTTTCCCTGATCCCTCACTTCACTTCTCCTAATTCCCCTCTTTGCCGCTCACTTCCTTTCTCTTACCCACCCTCGCTTTCTTTTCTGTATTCCCTCTTTATTCTTCTTCAGCCTTTGCGCTTTTAACCACTTCCCCTTTATTCATATACTCCCCTACCGTAATTTCTTAAATTTCCCCCGCCACTCACTTCCTTTCCCCTCCTTCTTCTCCCTTCTTCTAATTTTCCTCCTTTCCTTTCTCTCACGTCCCATACCATCATCTCATGTACTTTCCACACTTCCCCTCATTTACCCACAATTCATCTACTTCCCCTTCCCTTACTTTTCCCTTCTTATTTTTACTCCCTGACTTCCCTTCCCCTTACTCTTCCACTTCTCCACACTACCCTACTTCTCATATCCTACATCAGCTTACTTTCCCTAATTCTCCTACTCCCACCTCTATTCTCCTACTTTCCCTCCCCTCTCTTCCTCTACTTCACTTCCCCTTATTTCTGCCACTTATCCTTGCTCTTCCTAATTTTACTACCTTCATCTCTCCCATTTCGAAAAGACTAATTAAAAGCAATTTCAATATTTATGTCCAATTACTTACGAATTATAAGCATTAGAAATAACTAATGTTTTTTTTTTTTGTTTCAGGTAAGCGCCTACATTTTTTTCTATTGGTTCTGAAGGGTGAGAAAATTCGGAATTTTTTCAACTAAAAATTATGAATCGCGGGCTACGCACTCGTGAAGCTTCTCATTAGCAGTCAATTTCTCTATAAATATTTCAGGGTGTCCCTCGGAAACAAAAACAAATTTCTGGTCTATTTCCGATCGGCAAACAAATTTCTGGTCTATTTTTGGTCGTACAACATTTTTCCAGGTCATTAAAATAAAAATTAAGATGACAAAAATCTGCGTTAAAAATTTTCAACGCTGCTGGTTGAGTATTTAAAAATTAGGCAACATAAAGCAAATTATTTGAATTCAAGCTTTCAAAGCTGAACCATTTGAGTTTCGAGGACTTAAAAATGAAACTTTTTTAGAATCGCGCACTCAAAACTATAACCTTAAATTGGAATTATAAAAATGTTTTAAATGATGCAAATTATTAATAGCTATCTGCTAACTTGAATCTTTAAAAATTAAACAATTTCAAAGTTCGCACAAAGTTCGTTTAATATTGAAGTATTCTTAAATTAGGATCTGGAAACACTGAAAATTAGTCATTTTGAAATGAGTGAATGTATGAACTGAAATTTTGTAAAGTTGGAATTTTGAAAACGATACCCAAGTTTAAAAATTAAACAAATTTAAATGATTGCCAGATGCATTGCGGAAAGTGTCGAACCAATGATTTGCCGCGGCTTGCTTTGTGGCCGAGCAACTCGAAACTTGAGTCTCGGTTGAGCGAAGCAAGAATGCCACGCCCCCAACTTCTCATCTTAACGCATCTTATACCATGACGAGTACGGAGGCCATGGGGCATAGGATTGGGGCTCCATGAACGCAACTGCATTTATTTTTCCGTTCAACATTTTGAAATTGATATTCTAAATTCTACAGTGTCCATCGTGTCAACTTTATTAAAAAATTAGTCGCTACAAAACATGGTTTCATAGCCTATTAGGACGTTAATTACGTCGTTGAAATCTCCCCCTCCTATACATTCCCACCCCTGCTTCCACTCATTTTGCCTACTTCCCATCCCTCTTCCTACTATCCCTCAACCAAACTCTCCCTTCACTTCCCTCAATTCTCCCTCCTCTACTTCCCCACTTCCTTTTTGCTACAATCCTACATCTCCTCACCTACTTACCTGACTTTCCCACTACCCCTCACCACTCTCTAATCCCCTCCCTCGCTACTTCCCACTTCCTTTAATGCCCTTCCCCTCACTTTCCCTAATAGCCCACCCGGGAAAAAAAGAAGACGAACGGACGTACGAAAATCCGACCGAAACTACAAGGGATTCTGCCGGGGGTACGAAACCAGTGATGGGAAGTAACTATTTTTGTTGTTAGGATAATGGTAACCAAGTTAATTTTGTAAATAAATAACGAATTAGTAACTAGTTTACTTTTTTCAGTAACAGTAACTATAAAAATGGTTACTTTTTTAGTTACTCTGAAGCATTGTTCACAAATATTTTTTTTATGACAACTAATCAATTTTATTGCATTTTAGCTATTTTTTTCATTTTTACTATTTAAATTGTGACGGATAGTTTTCGACAGATTCTTTCGTGCGGAAAGAATCATATTGAACTAGAAAAAGTGATTAAAAGTGACTAATTTCTAACCCAAAAAGCGACTAAAATTAACTTAAAGTTACCAATGTGCATTAATAATGATAATGTGACTAATAATCTTTTTATTTCAAAAGAATTAGATAAAATTTATAAAAATTCTAGGTAAATTGTAAAGATTTTAAAATAAAATTTCTAAAAATGGTAAAACCCATGATTTTTAAATAAAATTCGAAATTATTTAGCGGAATTAAGAGGAAATGGAAAGAATCCAAAAAAATTCATGAAAATTCAAGGTTAATTAAAGAAAACATTGTGAATCTTCAAAAAGTTGAAGTGAATTGAAAAAAAATGATCCGAAATATTCCACTGATTTGTCTAAAATTGAAATGAATTTAAAAGAATTCAAGGGAAATTTTTAAGAATCTAATATAATAGTTAAGAATTTAAGGTGAGTTAAAGGTGAAAAAATCAGAAGAATTCCAAAAATTCAGGGTGAATTTGAAATGAATTTAAATGGGCTGAGAAAAAATTGGAAATATTTCACGTTTTTCAGTAAAATTAGAGTGACTTCAGAATAATTCGAAGAAATTTAAGAAACTTTGATAAAATTCATAAAAATTTGAATGGATATAATTTTTAAAAATGTTTATAAGAAAAAAACTTCCATTGAATTAAGTAAAATGGAAGTGAACAGAATTCAGGGCTAATTCAACAGAATTAAACTAAATTCAACAAAATTTAAAATGAATTTAGTAAAATTTGATTAAATTTAGTGAAATTTAAGGGAAACGAGAAGAAGTCGATGAAACTCATAAAAATTCAAGGTGAATTTAAAAAAAAGATTTATGTAAATTGAAAACAGTTTGAAAATATTAAAAAATAAATTGAATTTATTTAAATTTAAAATGATTTAGGAGGAATTCAAAATATTTTGATAAAATGCTCAAGAATTCAGGGCGAGTTTAAAAGACTTCAGGGTGAATTTAAAAAAAAAAAACTAAAAAATCAATTGAATTCAGTAAAATCGAGTTATCTTAGAAAAATTAAAGTCAATAAAAAAAATCAGCCTTAATTAAAAAAAAATACAAAAGAGTTCCAAAGAATTGAAAGGAGTTGAAAAGAATTGAGGATAATTTAACAAGAATTCAGGGTAAAGTAAAAATGAATTTAAATTAATTGACAAAAGTCCAAAATATTTCATTACTCCTAGTGAAACTGGAATGAATTTAGAAGATTGAAGGGAATTAAAGTGAATAGAACAAAATGTTTTAAATGCGAAAAAAATTCACTAAATTCAGTTCAGATCAATGAGAGTGAATAGATATAGTGAATAGGAATTTGATAAACTTTATAAAAATTTAAGGTGAATTTAAAAGTCGTTAGGGTGAATTAAAAAGAAATTATAAATTAAAAAACATGCTTTAAATTTAGTGGATTTCAATGGAATTTCAAGGAATTTAGAGTGAATTCAAAATGTTTTAAAGGAATTAGAAAAAATCAATAAAATTCCGAATTGATTGGATTTTCAGTTTTGATTTATTGAAAAAAGTTACTAAACTGATATTTTTATTTTAAAAAGCGACTATAGTGAGTTTATCTTAAGAAAGTGACTGAAAAGTAAAATTAATTTACCCATCACTGTACTAAACCCTAATAATTCATAATAAAATCAAAAAACTTATTTTCTATTATTTCTAATTGGAAAATCAAAACCACTTTATACGGTAAAATAACTATTGTAAAATAGTTAATGGAATGATTTTGGCGTTAGAATCCAAAAGAGTTTAATTAATAGTATCATACGATATTTTTTGTAACAAATGCCACGAAAGTTTGCAAACGGTACGCAGGCGTATGGGGTGGATAGTAATAATTTTCTTACTTAAAGAGCGCATGCCTAACGATGTAAATCATTTTTTCTGATTGAAGTACGCATTCTCAACGATAGAATTTTGTTTTCATTTCTCGGAGTGCGCATGGGCGTCAATAGAATTAGTTTTCTTGAAGAAAAGGCTCTCTTTGGACACAGAATACAAGCATTTAAATACGTACTTCGGGGTCGTGCGTTACAGAAATTAGTTTATAATTGAACAAACCTTGAGGTACACAATAATGGCCCTCGTCAGTGGATTTATTTATTCTGTAACAAATTACCCACTGACGAGGGCCACTATTGTGTGCCGAAACGTTTGGTTCAATTAGTTCCTAATTGCGTTCAACTCTTTTGGACCCTTAAGCCAACATCATTCCAGCAACAACTATTTTATCATTTTGTTCTCAAAGGTCAATATAATCCCCCACTGATTATTTTGTACAATAATTATTCTTTTATTCACTATTAAAAAAAAATTTTATAAGTATTGGGATTTTTGACAAATAATAAAAAAGTAGTACGATGCAGCTTATTCTTCATTACCTTGTCATTAAAAAATTCTACGAAGTTCATAATTCAACAAGCCTTTCAAAAACTTTTTCTGGAATGTCACTTTGCGTCTCGGTTTTCATGATTAATAGAATCGCGTAGAAAAATGATTAAAAGTTAAATGTCTCAGACCACCTTGCAGACGATGTGTGTTTTATAAAACGCGTTAGACGATTCTATTTTAAAATACGAGTAATCGACTCTAATGGAGCATTGTAAATGATCCTAGGAATCGTGGGCTCATAACGAACCTCAAAATACTTCTCACCATATAATAAAGTCCCTGTACAAACGATGTTTCTTTTTGCGGCGTTGAAGGAGAAGAAAAATTTTGTGCTCCCTCGTGATTCAGAGGTGCATGATTGATTATGCACGTCTTTTCAGTCTGGAGACGTAAAAATAAATGATAAAGGGTGACCGGCCTCAATGGAAGCGGTTGATTCGAAATGCGCCCTGAAAAAATGACAACCTAATAAATCGTTTTCGTTCCTAAGAATGAAATTGACGAAAATACTGATGTGTGAATCTTCAATCTAATGTGGCTTCCATTTACAATAAAATACATCATGTATCACTTCAGGTTGGATAGATTCTAACCTAGGCGTTCAAGGCAACAAAGTGGCTTAAATTTAATTATTTTTTTACTGAAACTAAAATTCAGACTTATTTGGAACCAGATTTAAAAAATTAAAATAATGATTTATCAAATGAATTATGAGTTGGGGATTGATAGCTAGAAGTAACGAGTTAAGGGTTAGGAGTTCCCCTCACTTCCCCTTGTTGGAAAAACGTACAACGGATAGACAAACGGACACCCGACGGCTTCTGCCCGGGGCTTCAAAACCCAAAAATTATGAGGTGCAAACCCTTTTGTGTTAAAGTCAGTCCAAACTCACCGTTAGATGATTAGGGCTCGTACATCCAAATAAATATCTATGCATAAAAAATTAGCGTTTTCGAAGAGAGGGTATCAAAGAGTGTTGATAAATGCGAAACGAAAATCATATGAAGCGGAGTTTCATTAAGTCGGAACCATCGATCTTGGCAGAAACGCGTCGAAGGTCGAACCCCGCCGGAAGGAGAAATATCCTGGTCACCTTCGCCATTGCCACTGAAAGGTGCGCATGCCGGAGGGTGCCAGTGGTCGGTAATGGGCGAATGTTGCTGATGATTTTTTAGTGGTCCCGGGCATTGGTCACTGAGTAATGATGCGCGTTCGAGATAAGAGCGGCATCGCGAGTGAACGCGAGCGTGTAGAACGCGTGATGGGTAGATTCAGTTTCAGAAACTCACCTGCAACAGAGAAAGAGAGGTTGATTGTGGGAGTGACTAGGGGAATGAGGAGTAAAACGAAACGTGTTAAAACACGATGCTGCAGGCGTCATCACCCATGCATCTCGAGCACTCGATATCGGTCTTTTCAAGCAAAAAGGAACTGAGCTGCAAATAAGTTGCTTCATTATAAACGCATTCCAGGGTTCATAGCGGTTCAGTAGCCCAATTTGATATGAAAGGGCATTAAAAGGGGATTTTATTTATTATTAAAAGCTTTTTATAGTGAACCGTGAGGTACGAGATGGCTTTTTGATGCTGTCCACCTGGGGTAATTGCTAGGGAGATTGATTAACGACTCGTGTGGCAGCGGTGGTGTCGGACAAGCATGTTGTTTCAATAAGCAGCACGCAACACTTAGATTGGTCTAAAATCTATCCCCTCACCTTCTCATCCCTTATTTTTCCGCACCATATAAATATCTTAATCCTCGGTAGTAAAACGAGATACGCTCACCCCAAAAGGGATTTGACTTAAAAGTATAATAATAATTACTTTTAGTATTTTAATACAATATGGGTATCTTTTGAATATTAAACGAAAGTGCCTTCTAAGAGTAGCGCCTTTTCTTTAACAAGTTTTCTATTTGTTTCTAATGTAATCTTATTAGTTGGAATGATAGTGTAAAAACATTTAAAAAAAAAAAATTATTATTCACGAAAACAACAAAAATAAGATAGTAATTTTTTTTAAATACACAGTTTGCTAGGGTTTAAAACCAAGATGAATCAATGAACTGAACTAATAAAACCTAATATGAAAATTTAACAATTTATGGTTGAAAGTCCATTTTTTTGGAAAAAATTCGCCTTTTTGGTTAAAAACTGAACCTTGTGTTAAAAATTCGTCCTTTTTAGGTCGAAAATTAATCTATTTTGGTAGAGATTTAAACAATGTGGTTTGAAATTAATTTTTTATTGAACATTCAACTGTCGAATTAATCTATTTCGTTCGAAGATTCAACTATTTTATTAAAAATTTAACTTTTTTCGATACATTCAACTGTTTTTAATTTAAATCAACATATTTTTTTAATTGAAATATTTGCTATTTTGTAAGTACATCTTTTGTTAAGAATATATCGCTTTTTGGTTAGAAATGTACCTATTTTATATAAAATTCACTTTTTTTGGTGAACTAAGACTGCCTTTTGTGTAAAATTAAAATCTTTTGTAGTTAAAATATTAATTATTAAATTTCTCTTTGAGAATTCATCTTTTTTTTTTTTTGTCAAAATTTTAATTCTATGTTTGAAATGTTAATTATGTTGTGTAAAATTTAACAATTTTGTTAAAAATCTATCCTTTTCAGTTTAAAATTCAACAATTTGGTAGAAAATATTATTGTTTAGTTAAAAATTTAAATATTTGATTGAAAATTAACTTTTTTGTTGAAAACTCATATTTTTTGGTTGGAAACTTAACTGTTTTGAAGTAAATTCATCTTTTTGGCTTGAAAATTCAACAATTTTGTTAAAACTCATCCTTTTTGGTTTAAAATTCAACAATATGGTGGAAAATGCTAATATTTGGTTAAAATTTTAAATATTTGATTAAACATTAACTATTTTATTTAAAATTAAAATATTGAATTGAAAATTAACTGTTTTATTGCAAATTCATATTTTTAAATTTAAAATTCAACTGTTTTGTAGAAAATTCGTCTTTTTGTCTTGAAAATTCAACAATTTGTGTGAATTTTTTTTTCATTCTTAATTGAAAAATCTCTCTTGGTTGATGATTCGTCTCTTTGGTTGAAAATTGAACTATTTGGTTAAAAATTTATTTTTTGTGTTGAAAATCGACATTTTCGGTTTAAAAATTAAACTGTTTTGTAGAAAATTTATCTTTTGTAGTTGAATTAAACTATTTGTGATATGAAATCAAATTTTGTTTTGTTTAAAATATCAACTATTACATTTCTTTTAGAATTCATTTTTTTGTTGTTGAAAATTCAACTACTTGGTTAACAATTAAACTGGTTTTTTTTAACTCATTTCCTTGGTTAAAGATTCATCATTTTAGTTGAAAATACGTTTTTTTGTGTTGAAAATCAACATTTTTGGGTTAAAAATTAAACTGTTTTGTATAGAATTCATCGTATTGTTTCCAAAATTTGACAATTTGTCTGAAAATGTAAATATTTGGTTGAAAAATAACTATTTTGTTAAAAATTAATATTTTTGGTTTTGTTTGAAATGTCAACTATTACATTTTTCGTTAAGAATTCTTTTTTTTTTCATTCAAGTACTTAGTTAACAATTAAACTTCTTTGTTAAAAATTAATTTTCTTGGTTGAAAATTCATGATTTTAGTTATTAATTCGACTTTTCTCGTAGAATAACAATCTTCTTGGTTGAAGATGCAACTATTTGGTTAAGAATTCATCTGTTTTCGTGAAAATGCAATATTTTTACTTGAAATAGTAGGAATTTAAAGCATTTCAATTTCAATTTAAAATTTTGTATCTGCACGAATTTTATTTTAAAGAATTTATTCCCCTATTTCCGTGAAAAATCTTTTTATTTTCTCTGTTTTTAGAGCATTTTGGCTTGTTAAGCCTGTTGCCTCTATAAAGATGTTTTTGATGTGCAACTACGAAACTAATTTATCTTTCAGGTTTTAGTTTCTGGATTAAATCGTTAGCATAGGCATTATTGGAAATTGGTATCTTTGCAAGGAATTTTTTTCAAAGCGTCTTTTTGTCTAATGTCTTGACATTCTGTTTATGATTCTTAACAAATTAATCGAAACCTAGGAGAAAAATTGGGTCAAATTTCTCGATTCAGGCATTTTTACGTCATTTTTTTTAAATTTTCGAAAAATGGATGGACTGTGATACCTGTAATGTCTATAGAAAACTTATACTTATGAGCTTGCCATTGTCATCTGCATTGTCTACTTTTAAGTATAAGTACCACAAAAACTCAGTTCAAAAACAGGGGCGGAGATGGTCTGCAAATAGCCTTGATCCTAAGTCGGGTTTCTCCGAACGTGAACAGACAGGGCCGTATGAACCATTTCTGGTGGATTTTTCTGAAGTAAAGACTAATTTTTTTACAAAAGAGGGTTATTTAGGGTTTTCTTTATTCTTTAACTTTAAAAAAAAAAAATTTTTTTAGAATTTCTGAAAAAATGCATCTTTGATAGAGTACCTTAATTTTCAAATAAGTAGTTAAATTTTGAGCCAAAAGCATAAATTATGACACAATACTGAAATAGTCAAATTTTCATTTAACAAAATCACTTTCGTTTCAGTGATAACTACGTAGTTTTATGGAAAGAAAAAGTTTTATGCAAATGTTTTGATTAAGAATTAATAATAGTGTAAAATAAAAACAGTTTACAGATTATCAATGTAAAATGCTTCAATTGATTGTTCAATTAGTAACCATATTTCTGTAAAATGGCTTGTTTCGATATTCATGCTTTCACTTGACCTGCAAGCTCACATTTGTCTTCAAACGACAAGCGCTTTCTCCTATTTTTCTTCAGCATTTTTACAAGTCGTAATGCAACCGAAATCGAGACACCTCGCTAAACTCTGAAAACAAACTGACGAAAATGCTGAAAGCTTATCGAATCATCCAATAAAGGCACTGCCCGCTTTTATCGCTCCGCTACTGGTAGCGACGCATTATTTGCAACCTTCATTCGACCTTGCGAGCTGAGAAACTGCGTGGACCAGCAGCTCTAGGAATTACTAAGCCAAGGATTCCTCAACCGAGTTTTTGGTGTAATTGAGTGTTAAACTCAATTCAAAATCCTCTATGTGGCTTAGATGGTAGCGTGCTTGGTTTATAAGTCCTGAACTACTAAATCCAAAGCTACTACAAGTTCGTTTCAATAAACCTGAACACTTCAACAAGCTCAATAATGGGAACCGGGGTTGAAGTCGATGAAATATCGACTTCCGTTCACCACTGAAGTGAAAAGCTCACTTTTTTTCGGCACGCACTGCCCGACAGATTCGTACTTGGGTCGTCTCTCTGGAGCACGATTCATGCCAGTTCCGCGCGATTACAAGATTACGTTATTTATCGTCGTGTCAAATGTCACACGAGAATGGCGCTCGCGCACAATGCGCTTGTCGTCCTCAATTCGGAGCAGGACGTCGAGCGAGAAGATCGACAATGGTCGTCGCGCGAAACGATGAATAAACGACCCCGCGAAGAGGGGTGGAAAAAAGGAAGAGAAAGAAACTCCACGTCCTCGTCTCCTTAGAAGGTATTTCGAAGAAGTACTGAGGTGATTTTTCATGTAAAATATATTTCCAAGGACTCCTCTAAAACATGCTTGTACAAGGTGGACGCAGCTCAAGGAAAACCTGCAAATCAGGGTAATGTTAGGGATTTGGAAAAAAAAAATTGAAAAAGTCAGAGAATTTCTGTGAGAAGAACTTTACGTATAACTCTCAAGAATAATCAGGGCTAACACACAGTCACTTTTAGTCACTTATTAAAGGTAAAGTAACTTTGTGAAATAAAAATATCACTTTAGCCACTTTTCTTTCAATAAATTTACCAATAGGTAATAACGACTATTAAATTCAGGTCTACACCTATTTCTAAATTTTCTTCAATTTTTTTCAAATATTTTAGGGTGTTTTGAAAGAATACCAAAATTGTAACAGATTTAAATAATTCCAATTGTAATCATTCCAATTTATCCTTTTCCCTGGCCATTATTATTTCAAGACTAGAGTTTTAATCTCGTAACATTTTAATTATAATAAAAAAACAGTTATATTTTCAAACAAAAAAGATGAATTTTTAACAAAATAATTGAATTTTCAACAAAATATATGAATTATTGACCAAATTGGTGAATTTTAAACATACAAAGATAACTTTTTTTAACCAAATGGTCGAATTTTCAGGCAAGAAAGATTAAACTTCAACCAAAAACAGTTGGATTTTTAAGCAAATAATTCAATTTTTATCAAGGTAAATGAATATTCAACAAAATAGTTTGATTATTTCCCAAATAATGGAAATTTCTACCCTCAAAGATGAATTTACAACCAAGTAGTCGAATTGAAAAAAAGATTATACTTGATCCAAAAAAAACACCTAAATGTTGCTCAAAAAGATCATTATTTTTTATCGCTTAGGCGAAACAAAAAACAAACAAAAATTTTCAACAAACTTGTTTTATTTCCAACCAAATAAGACGAATTCTGAACTAAATAAATCAATTTCCAAAAAATTGTTAAATTTGAAAATTAAAATGACAAAAAAGGTTAATTTGCAATCAGAAAATATGAATTAAAAAAAATTTATTTTCAACCGAATAGTTTAATTTTCTACCAAACACACATTCACTTTTAGTTACTTTTTGAAGATAAAGTCACTTTGTGAAATAAAAAGATCACTGTAGCCATTTTTCTATTTATCTATATATATATATATATATATATATATATATTTATTTATTTATTTATTCATTTTTTTATATACTATTCAATTCAGGTCTACAACTATTTCTAAATTTTCTTGAAATTTTTTGAAATACTTTAGGGTGTTTTAAAAGATTCCTCAAATTTTTAACATATTTTAATAATTTGAAAAAAAATTTTAAAAATTTTTTCTAGAGTATTTGCAAAAATTACAAAGCATTTTTAAGAGTTTTTTAATAGTCTCGGTGGGTTTAAAAAGATTTTATAGGATTTGGAATATTTTCGGGTATTTTGAAAGATTCAAAGTAATTTTTTAACAATTTCAATAATTTGAAGCAATTCCAAAAATTTTAGGGCATTTAAAAAAATTACAAGGTATTTTTAGGAACTTTAAAAAATCTAAACGAATTTGAAAAGATATCATAGGATTTAGAATATTTTCAGAAATTTTAAAATATTCCCAAAAATTTAGAATAGATTTTAATACTTTAAAGCGATTCCAAAGGTTTTAAAAGATTTTAAAGTATTTTTGATCGAATTCGAGGAATTTTCAAAATATTTACAAAGGTAAAAGGGATTTCAAAAGGTATCAAAGGATTTGAAATTTTTTCGGGTATTTTAAAAGATTTTAAGGATTTTGAATATATTAAAGTGATTTTAAGCTATTTCAAATAATTTTAAAGATTTTAGAGTATTTTGGAAAATTACAAAGAATGTTTAAAAGCTTTGCAAAGCTTTAAGAAATTGTAATTGTTCTCAAGGTATTTAAAATATTTTTTGGTATTTATTTTGGTTTCAAGATATTTTTAACATATTTCAATTATTTTAAGCGATTTCGAAGATTTTAGGGTATTTTTAAGAATTCCAAAGAATTTTTAGGATTCTTAAGAATTCTTAAGGATTTTAATGATTTTAGGTGATTTAAAAAAATCTTTATGCGATTATAAAGAATTTCTTAGAATTTCAGAAGATTTGGAACGATTTTACAAGACCTATAAGATTTTTAAGTTTTTTTTTCCTTTTAATATTCCAAGGTATTTCATAAGATTTCCGAGGATTTCAATGATTTTAAGGAATTTAAAAGCTCTCAAGATATTTTAATGAATTTTCCATGATTTCAAGAAGTACCTTATGATCAAAAAGTACTCGTAATTTCCCATTCAAACAAACCACCAGCAATTTCAACAATATTTAAAGCGCGGTTTGCTTGAATGGGAAATCCCGGGTACTTTTTGATCATAAGATATCATTAGGTTTTATAGGAATTCACAGAGATTTATAATATTTTAATGAATTTCAAAGAAGTGATTCACAAGAAGAAAGGGGTTCCATAGGATTTTAAAGATTTGAATAGATTTTCAAATATTTTTTTAAATTCACCACCAATGCTTGTAAATTTACCCTCAATTCTTATTATTTTTCCTGAATTCTTATAATTTTTTTTTTGTTTACTTTAATTCTTCCGAATTCATCTTGAAGTTTTTTAAACTAACCTTTAATTTAGGCATCACATCAAATTTTTTTCAATTCGCATAAATTTGTAAACCATTAATTTTTATGATCTTCATCGAATTCTTCTCTTTTCCCTAAAATTCCTCTAAATTTAGTCCAATTTTTACTGGAATCAATGGAGTTTTTTCTTCATTTTTCCAATTCATTTGAATTGTTTTGATATAACTTGAATTGTTTTTAACTCTCTTGAGTTTATCCTGAATTCGTTAAAATCTACGTGGAATTTTTATGAATTATATCGAATTCTCCTGAATTTAAATGAGCATTAATCCTTTTCTTCTTTCATGTACATTAGGCTGTAGAAGTCCTAAAAATAATAAATCAAACATTTATAAATTAAAAATTGTGTTATTCCATTAACAAACGATTATATGTTAAAATAAAGAATTAGTCAGAGAAAAATCAGGAAACACTCAAAGAAAGGTCCTTCTGTGTCAAAAGGATGTTTCTTGACACAACTGAAATTTCCTTTTTAAATTCAAGGTAAAAAAGATTTTTATTTGTCTCAAAGATAATCTTTTTTCAGCAAACATTATTTTTTTTGATAAACTCGAATTATTTTTGCTGCAAAATAATTATGTATGTGCAAAAAGATATTCCTTAGTTTTAAAACAAAACAGGCAAGAGGACTATGCTTTCGATCTGTGACAACTTTCTTTCTGAGTGAATTTTGAAAATTAAGTTTTGAGTTTACCCTTTTATAAAAATTCCCAAAAGAAATTGGCTACAATAGGGTGCCGACGGCTCTGCAACATCACATGCAAATTGCGACTACACTTTTCTCGCCCAGAACCCCAATATAAGAGGAGAGGCATTGTTCTTTAGGGTGTTATTACCACCTGAAACAACCTGTGATCCACCGACAGAAAGCGAGGGAGGAGGAGCAGGAGGAAGCAAATTAACAATAAATAATAATGATAATAAAATGTCGGGAATATCGCAGCCTCATTATTAAGCTAAGTATTGATTGTGAGACAGGCCGCCGATCAGAGCCGATAAGGCAGTCTTGGGGCCGAGTACCAGAATGATGGTTTCACGGGCCGATGAGCCAAAATCTCTCCTCCAACCTCGGCGGAAGGTTAACGCGCAATACCGGATCGTGGCAGCTTTCTTCGGCATTATTAATTGCTGGTAGGTGGGCAACACGGCTCATTAAGCGAGAAAGGTGCAAGGCGCCCGAGAGACGAATAACGCGTCACTTATAAAGACGAGTGCCGCCCCGCAGATTGCTGTTTTCCGCTACGTCGCTGCCCCGTTGTCGCGTCCTCTTCTCTCAACCTGTTTTTTGATCCAGTATTCATCCAAAAAAAAGGGCCTGAACCCTTTCGCGGAAGAAACACCGGGCTCGTCTTAAGCTAAAATTTCCCTGCACCATTTAGCCCCATTTAGAAGGGGGTTATAAACGTTTTTAAAGAAAAATGTCGCATGAATAATAATTTAAATGATTCAGAATGCTTCCAAATGTCTACACTACTGTTTCTCTACTGCCTAAACCTCCATCTCCCATACTCTTCCTCCCCTTAATTGACCCCTTGTCGTCTCTTCCACAACTTCTTCCTTGTCTACTTCTTCCTCTCCTCGCTTCCCCAGCTATCACAACCCTTCCCCTACTTCCCTTCCTGAGCCCTCACTTCCCATCCCATAATCACCCTTATACCATTAAGTCATTTCCCTTTCGGGGTAGACGAGACTTACTCGGTGAAACCGAGAGAGTATGTAATAATTCCCCTACTTTCCCACCCCTCATTTATCCTACTCTTCCATTATTTCTCCTTACTTACTCTTATTTCCCCACCCTTAATTACCCCTCACTTGTCCGACTTACCCTCCCCTAATTTTTTCTTACTTCCCCTACTTCTTCTTACATTATTTCCCCTACTTCCCCTCTCTTATCACTTCCAACACTTCTCTCTAAATTATTCCCCCTCACTTCCTCTCCTTGGAAAAAGTACAACGGACAGACGAAACCCTAAGAAGAAGTGAGACCTTTTTTTTGTTTAACTGTTGAAAATCTGATACAATTTTGGTGTCGAATGACCACTAATTTTGTACCTCGACTTCAACTTATGGCGTCACCTAGAAAAATTGGAAGAAAAATCTAAAATATACCACAAAGTCTTTAGAGTCTTTTCTCTAATTCAAGCTAATAAAACTTAAAAAATCT
>JAUELO010000135.1:16190394-16200555 GCA_032357855.1 Amphibolips quercusostensackenii
AAGGCTTGGCTGTCAATTGCGGGCCATAGTTATCATTCCGTCATTGGCGCGATAATGGTAGCCGAGTTTCAGCAATATTTTTGCCGACTCTGGGCCAATGCTGGACCGTATGTGACTTCTCACTTGGGTATTTTTATAAAAGCAATAAAATTATTTGGTTAAAGTAACAATAAGGGAAATTTGTATTATAAACGCTAAAATGAGAAAAATAAAGTGATTCAATAAATTGCATTCAATTTGCAAAGAATTTGTTTAATTAATCGCAATTAAATGGCATCAGGATAATCCAAGATTATAGACGAAATTGTTATTAACCAAAAGACTCCTCCTCAAATATTTGTCTTCACAGACAAAATAAAGAAGCACAGGTCATAATCCTAAATAGTAAAGTCAAATCAAGGAAAATCACTATCCCCACTATCACTTTCTACTGGAATCTAACTTTAAACACCAAACATTCTTAATTAATTCACAAAATAGACCTAACATTTCGCTGAAGAATACTGGAAACTAGTCAAACACAATAAAACTTTATTTAATTTAAAGCTACTCCAAAAAATCTAAAAGCTATTTTAAAAACCGGGGATTCGGGCGTTGAGCGGTCGGGTGTTTGGTAGGAGCAACCAAATTCATAACGAAATTTTTAGTAATCACATCCAAATTTTTGTAAAATGAACAAAAACTATTCAGCAAAATTATTTTGTTACCGTAACTGGCTTTTCTCAGTGTGTGTTATATTTAATTTAAAAAACCATTCTAAGCACAGGGTGGTCGAAAAATTTCATTTTCAATATTCCCTGATTTTTCTCTGAACAATTTTTGATTTTTCCTGACCATTATTATTCAAAGACCAGCATTTTTATCTAGTAACATTTTGAACATCGAATCTTTTATAACCCGAATAAAACAATTTCAATTAATATTTTAGAATTTAAAATTAATTTATTTCAACCAAAGAAGATGAATTTTTAATCCAAAAGGACAAATTTTCAATAAAATAGTTGGATTTTCGACCAAAAAAAGGCTTTTTAGAAAAATAGTTAAATTCTCAACAAAATAAATAAATTTTTAATAAAATATTTGAATTTTCGACCAAAAAAAGGCTTTTTAACAAAATAGTTCAACTTTCAACAAAATAAATACATTTTCAATAAAATAGTTGAATTTTTAATCAATTTGTAAAATTTGTTGAATTTTCAATCTACAAAGATGAATTTTTATCCAAATGGACGAATTTTCAAACAAAGTAGATTAACCCTCAACCAAAAACAGTTGCATTTTCAAACAAATAGCTGAATTTTTAAGCTAAAAATTGGAATGACTCAAAAAGATGAATTTTCAATAAAAAAGTTTATTTTAAATCAAGAGAGATGAATTTTTAACAAACTAGTTGAATTTACAACAAAAATTAATTTTTAACCAAACACTTACAACCAAATAGTTCAACTATAAAGCAAAAGAGACGAATTTTTAACTAGATATTTGAACTTCAAAATAAATAGTTGAATTTTTAACCTACAAAGATGAATTTTTAAACAAAAATGTGATAGTTAATATTTCTAAACAAAAAAGATCAATTTTTAAAAAAATGGACAAGTTAAATTTTTAGTAAAGAAGAAATTAATCAAAAAGAAAAAACGTATTTTCAACTAAATGGTTACATTTTTATACAAACAGATTAATTTTCCACTAAAATTATGAATCCTGACAAAAAAAAAGATTTTTCATAAGAAAGTAGTTCAACCACGATGTATTAGTAAATATTCTAACAACAAAAAGATTTTATTTTTTAATCAAAAACAGGCAGATTCAACAGAATAGTTAAATCCTGAATCAAAGAAGATAAATCTTTAACAAACAGTTGCATTTTTATCCAAAAAATATGATATTTGTACTAAAACAGATGAATTTTGAACCAAGAAAGATTTCAGTTCTATTTTCAACCAAAAAGGATAACTTTCTAACATTATTGTTGAATTTTCAACCAAATAATAAAATTTTCAACTAAAAATATAATCAGAAGAAAGCAACTGCAAAAAAAAGAAATAGAAACAGAAATACAAGATAAATAAATTGCTGACAAGAACGACCACCCTGAAAGCATCAATTCCAACCCTTTTTACACTGATTTAAAGAATGCTATATTTTTGGGATTGTATAATTTATGTTTAAGAAAAGAGTAAGTCTTATAATCCGATATATAAATCTTTCTCCTTCGCACCTTGAGATGCATAGTCGCGATGCCTTCCGTGCAAATGGTTAATGCCATAAGGTATAAACTTGTCCTAAGTACATGAGTACCATGAAACGATCGGCATTAATATACTGTTAGCCTTATTACATCCCGTTTGGTGATCCAGACAAACGATTGCTGTGCAAATCACTAACATAGAGCATTATTCTATTATATGTATTGCATAGGTATCCGTATTACGCATCAGCATTCATAATTAACAGCATCCCGGATCACGATTGAAAATTCCATTACGATAAGGTGACACTTTTTTTCGCTTAAAGTACAAGAATTGTCAATGCTCAGGGCACGGTCGACTAGAAAGAAGGCTTAAGGGGATTAAAATTACTCGGATTTTCGCCACATACGTAAAACATTTATACGAGGATGTGCTGTTTAATGTAATATTTGTACCACATAATCTAAAGGAAATTTTACTCGCGGGAGCAAAGCGATTTTTTCGAAAAATGTTCTAGTTTTCAGTCGATTAGAATCTGCGAGTACTGCGTCTTCATCGGTTATAGTAATGCAAATATAATATAATACAATAATAAATATAAATAATAATAACATATTGACTTTTTAACAAAATAATTGAATTTTCAACCAAATGGACAAATTTTTCAATAAAAGAGATTGAACATCAACCAAAAACAGTTGCGTTTTCAACCGAATAGTTGAATTTACTAACCAAAATTTCGATTCGGCACGAATCGATTGACCTATAATGTTAATACATTTTATTGAAGAGTAAGAAAGCTATGGAATGTAAAAAATTTGAAAATACGGTTTTTTATAGTAAAACTTTTTTCATTTACATAATTAAAAATTGATGCAAAAATATGAAAGAGTCCTTGGTTCGAGACGAATCGATTGACCTATAATATTAATATATTTTAGCACACAGTAAGGAAGTTATGGTCAATTATATTACTATTAAAAATCGATTTTCATAGTCATAATTTTCTCATCTGAATAATATAAAGTTGATGTGAGAACGTGTTTATTCGAGACGAATCGATTGACCTATAATATTAATATATTTCATCATAGAGTAAGGAAGTTATGGTCAATTATATTATATAAAAAATCGATTTTCATAGTCATAATTTTCTCATCTGCATAATATAGAGTTGAAGTGAGAATGCGTTTATTCGAGACGAATCGATTGACCTATAATGTTGATACATTTTATTGAAGATTAAGAAAGCTATGGTAATGCATAATATTTGAAAATACGGTTTTTATAGTAAAACTTTTTTCTTTAGCATAATTCAAAGTTGATGAAAGAATAAAAAAGATTCCGTGGTTCGAGTTGAATCGATTAACCTACAATATTAATACATTTTATCACAGAGCAAGGAAGTTATGGTCATTTATATTATATTAAAAATCGATTTTTATAGTAAAAATTTTCTCATTCTCATAATCTGAAGTTAAAGTAAGAATAGAAACAATGTGTCGATTGGAAGCGAATTGATTGACCTATAATATTGATACATTTTATTGAAGAGTAAGGAAACTATGGTTATGCACAATATTTGAGAAAATGGTCTTTTTTATAGTACAACTTTTTTTTTTAACACAATTCAAAATTTATGCAAGAACGGAAAGGATTCCTTGATTCGAGGAAAACCGATTGACCTATGATAATAATATACTTTTTTGAAGAGTAAGGAAGTTATGCTCATTCTTAATATTTAAAACATCTGTTTTAAACAGAAAAACTTTTTTCATCAACATAAATCAAAGTTGATTCATGAATAAAAAAGATTTTTTTTATAGGGTGTGACAGATTTTCTCTCTTCCTCTTTCTAGCTCGAAAAATTATTATTTTAAATAAAAAATTTCATTTGTCTCAGTTGTCATTGTATTAAAAAAAAAATTTTGTATCATTTCGTCATTTTGCATTTTTTGTAAATTTCTATTCTTAAATTGATCAAAATGAAAACTTCAGTTTCTCTATTATTAAAAAAATGATAATGCTTCCTCTACGAGGAAGCAAATACATGCTCGTGAAATGAAACCCATATAAATATAAATACAAATAGAGTGGAAACACTCGAAATCGAATTCACAGCTAGTTTGTTTTGTAGAAAATCAATTTTTTCAAATGCAAATTCAACTGTTCACTTTCTGGTTAAACATTTCTTTCAGTTTTAAATTCAACTATTTGGTTCAAAATTAACTTTTTGATTAAAAATGCATATTTGCTGGACATTTTTTTTCTCCCTTGACTGAAAAACTTTTCGTAGTTGAAAAATCGTCTTTTTTACTTGAAAATTCATCCCGTTTGGTAAAAATTTGATATTCATTGGTTAAAAAATGCAACTATTTGGTTATAACATATTCTGCTCAGGTTGTGGATTCCACTAATTAGTAATAATTCGACTTTTTTGGTTAAAATCAAATTTTTTAATTCAAAATTAAAATCTTTTTCCCTTGAAGTATCAACTATTACATTTTTCGTGAATAATTGATCTTTTTTGGTTGACTTCAATGGTTTTTAATTTAAAGTAAAAATATTTTCTTAAATGAAGTATCAACTATTATATTTTTCATGGAGAGTAAATCTTTTTTGAATGAAAATTCAACTACTGGATTGAAAGTTGAACTTCTTTGCTAAAGAATAATTTTGCTTTGTTAAAGATTCATCATTTTAATTAAAAATGTAACTTTTTTATTTAAGATTGAAAATTCAACTATCATAAAAAATATATGTCGTTTTGGCTCGAAAATTTAACTAGTTGTTTGAAAATTCAACTGTTTTCAGTTGAAGTTTAATCTTTTTTGTTTAATAATACAACCATTTGGTTAAAAACTCAAATATTTAAAAATTCAACTATATTGTGTAAAATTCATCACTTTTGCTTGAAAGTTTAACTGTTTGGTTGTAAATGCAATTTCCTGGGTAATAATAAATTTTGTTGTCAAAAATTTATCTTTATATGATAAAAATTCAACTTATTTGTTGAAAATATAATTTTTTTTTAAAGTCATCGTTTTTTTTTTGGAAATCTAACTGCTTTGTTTTGTTGTAAGTGCAACTTTTCGGTCTGAAATAAAGTATGTTTGTTGAAAATTAAACTATTTGGTTGAAAAATCATCTTTCTTGGTTGAAAATTTTCTTTTGGGAGAAAATTAATATTTTGTCGTCGAAAATGCAATATAATTGGACTTGAAATCTAAAGCGTTTCACATTGAATTTAATATAGTAGGTTTGCATTTTGTGTGACGCCATTCAGAGGTGTTCAAGCTTTGTGTGATGATCTGTGACGAAGAAGGCGGTGGATGAAAAAGGGTTCAAAATACTCTAAAAAGCGTTCGGTGCTCGAGACCGAGGCCTTCACTAAGCGTCCGCTTAGTTAAGCCACACCCCTAAGGCTTGGCGGGAAATATCTCTGAGACGTATAGGCGGATTATTTAAATATCGTCTCGCGCACGCGCATCTAATACCACGCCCACGGCGCGCACCGAATTTAGAGGTAATGGAAGGGAGAGGCACTTGGCGAGAGAAGGGTCTTCGTGAAAAAGGCGCTTTGTGAGAATCTACTACACAGTGAGGTAGTTTTTGAACGTCCGAAAACATTCTGAGAACAATGACAACTACACTCTTGACTAAAACTAACCTTTAGGACATGCTCCTTCATCATTAATGAACAATTAGACTGTAGGCCGTACATCTTCTTTCTTTTCGAAGAGTGGAGAATCTTCCGAAAATTGTCGACTAATTTTCGTCGCCCGACTTCTTCTACAGAAAATTCCGTAGGAGAGAACTCGGATCCTGAAGGAATTCCTTGACCGTCCCTTATCGACTAAAAGGCACGGCTGTGCTGAACGTTCTTAAAACAAGAGTCAAATCTTCTTGGGTGGCTGTGTGCAGTGGCTCGTAAAAAAGATGCCCCCACGTGCTCTGTGTCTCGTTTCATTTACCAGAGATTCGACGTATCCAAGTACGAAGCTACTGTCCACGAAGAACCAGTGGCGTAACTACGTTGCACTAAATTCCCAGCTCGTTATCTCCAAAAACCGTTCTTTGTTCCTTTCTTCCCACGATTTTGTAAAATCGTTTGTTACTTTATCGTCGCTCGAATACGGATCGCCAAAAAGTACTCATTTTCCTCCTGACTACTATACTTTGTATCTTAACGATCAATGGAGTAAACCAATGCACTTTGCGTCGTAAGTGGGTGTCCATTAATAAGGTAAGGTTTTTTCGGGCTGGAGAAGTATGGAAACATCTTGCATCTTCTTTGGGGTGGGGGGGGGGGGTGGAAGGGTCCAAATCCTTTCTTACGTAAGTTTCCTCTTTCCAATTTTTTTTTAATATGCTAATTATTTTATCATATTTAAACATTCTTAAAATCTGTTATGGGGTCGTTCATATACCACGTGTACAATTTTTTACCACTTTTTGACTCTCCCCTTGTGGAAAAATATTGACTTATTTCATATTTGTTGAAAATATGGATATTCTTGGGATTCAAAAGCAAGACAACCAAAAGGAGCGGTGGTACATGAACAGCCCCTGTACACCGATCATGTGAACTCTTGTGGAATTCCTGTAAATCTTTGCAATGCTATGAAATCCTGTGAATGCATTTGAAAATTTTGTAGGTCCCTTAAAATTTTTTAAATTATGTGAGCATTCCTTGAAATCCCCTGAATACTTTGGATACCGTACATAATCTAATAAAATTCCTTAAAAACTATTGAATTTCCTAGAAATCCCTGGAAATCCCTTAAAAACCTTTATAATATTCGGAACTTCTCTGAAACTTCGGTTTACTTTTTTTTTACTCCTTAAATCCTTTTAAATCCTGTAAATTTTTTTTGAAAAGTTTGTAAATCCCGTAAAATTTTTGGACATTCCGGAAAATTGTTTGAAATTCCTTGAAATCCTTTGAATGCATACATATCGTACAAAATCTCTTGAAATTCCTTTAAAGCGATTCAACTCCATCGAGATCTCTTAAAATTCTATAGAAACTGCGTGGAAGTCCCTAAAAAATCCCTTTAATATCCGTGGAAATCTCTCTCTGAAATTGTACAAGGTAATTTCCTTAAGCTCTTGAGATTTTTAAAAACCATTTAAAATCTGTGAAACCTCTTGTAATCCTTTAAAATCGTTTGAAATATCTTCTAACTTTTGAAATGCTGTGAAATCATTTGAAATCTCATGAAATCCCGAAATATCTTTGGAAATCTTAGTTAATTCCGTCAAAACCTTGTAATTCTTTGAAATACTTTGTAGTCCCTAGAAATATGTTAAAATTCCTTTAAATCTTTTGAAATCCTTTTAAATCACTAGAAATCTTTCAAACCTTTGGAAATTCCTTGCAATATTTTTGAATCTTATTTAGAGTACAATTATATATTGTTTAAAAATTAAAAAATCTCATGTATGAAGATAGTATGGGGGGGGGGGTAAAAACTCTTACAAATCCTCACAATACGGAGCAGGGCGTCTAAAATTTTATTTTTTTTTAAATGTATTAAAAGACTGGCCAACTTACGGGATTTCATGACTGCAGCAACAAAAAATTGATAAATTACGCCACTGTGAAACTCCCTCGCATACCTGCAACTGCATTCCTTATTGTATTGAAGATGAACTTATCAAATGATTTTCGCGTCAAATTCATCTTTATTAATGTCATTGTAATTATGATTGGACCGATGACAATGTGAAATGTGAATCACGAGCATCTGCATGGACAGTCGACAATCAACAGGTATCCATATTCTGCACTAATTACAATGATAAATGACCAAGCACGAACTGTAGTCAGTCAGCTGCACCCAAGTCAACAAGGTGATGCAGCAAAATTGTTAGTGTATTGATGTTGGAGAAAGAGCTATTTAAAGTAAGGGAACGTGCATAAATTACGTAAACCTTTTTTCTGAAATTGTAAACCACGGACACCCTGTGTTAGGGACCGTAAGTTTAACCCCTCTACCCAATCTCTCGTAATTTTTGCCACATTATTTTTTTCGTGAATTTATTCAGATTTAGTTGATAAACAAATTCATATCCAACCAAACAGTTGCGCTATTACCCAAAAACGATTAAATTTATACCAACAGGGATGAATTTTCAAATTCAAAAGACGAATCTTCAACAAGAGTTGAATTTTCGACATAGAAGGATTTTTCAGTCAATAAAGAAAAAAAATGTCATCTGTTGAATTTTCGAGACAAGAAGACTATCTTTCTACGAAACCGTTGAATTTTCAAACAAGTAGTTGAATTTTCAACCAAAAAGATGAATTTTTGTACTCAAAAGGATCCGTTGTTAATCAACAACAAATAGTTAAATTTTCATTCGAAAAAATTAATTTTCAATAACGAAAATCTAAGAAACAGTTGAATTTTCAGTCCAAAAATACGATTTTCTACAAAATAGTTTGATTTCCGACCCAAAAATATGAATTTTTAACCAAGCACTTGAATTTTCATCGAAATAATTTAATTTTTAATTAAAGAATAAATTTACACACAAAAAAAACAACATTTTTAACAAAGTAGTTGAGTTTTCAACTTAAAAAGATGATTTTTGAACAAAATACTTGAATTTTCATACAAAAAAGAATAATTTTGAACCAAACAGTTGCATTTTTTAATAAAAAATTGGTTTCTTACCTAAAAAGATAAATTTTCAACAAAATACATCAATTTTAACCAAATAGTTACATTTCCAACTAAGAAGTTTAATTTTCTACCGGAAAAGACGAATTTTTCCCAAAAAAATTGAATTTTCGAGAGAAAAAATTGAATTTTCGAGAAAAAAAAATTTTAACCAAACAGTTAAATTTTCAGTTTATAAAATTATTTTTCACCAATCAATTGATTCTGTACGAAAAGAGGAATTTTCAACTAAATACATACATTTTAAACCAAAAAGTTCAATTTTCAACCAAGAAAATTAATGTTTCACTAAAAAAGGTGAATTTTTAACAAAGCAATTGAATTTTCAACATGCAAATATGATTTTTCAACCAAAAACTTGAATTTTCAACCAAATAGTTACATTTTTAATTTGAAAAAAATCATTTTCGTCAAACAAAAAATGAATTCTCGACAGAAAACAAATTTCAAAAAATATAAGCATAAATTTTTAACTGTAATGATGCAGCTACAAATTAAAAAGAAAAAGAATTATTAACAAAGCTTGTGTGTTTTTAAAACTAAATACTCACAGATATTAACCAATTTTATTTTTTAAATTTAATTTCATTAAGGTTCCACGTTTCTTAAAATTGAAAATATGTATTTTGTATGCATCTTCGCTCCCTAATTTTATAAAAGTTCAGTAAGATTTTGGGGGTTCAGAGCAAATCTCACGACATCTTACGTGGGGTGAAGAGGATAGAAAATTTTAGAAAAACACCTTACATAATTTGTGGATGACCTCTTTTTTCATTTATTATTATTTCGTGAATTTGTAAGACTGACATTGAATATCAGTACTAATGTGGTTAGGTAAATTTCATGCAAAACTGTTACAATTATAAATGAAGTAACATACAATTTTTTAACATTTAATAATATAGGTACTATATAGTGAGCACTATATTGCGCTGACAAATAGTTATTAACAACAAAATCTGATTAACTTTGGTTTTTTAGTGAGTAGCAGACTTAACGATATCTTACGTCAGAAATTGGTTTTTCCACGTTTACCCCCCCCCCCCCAATAGTCTTTACGTAATTTAGTTTGGTCATGTGAAATCGCGGAAAGTCACATTGTCTGTGAGTCACATTGGCGCCACTCACATTGCAGCATCTCTAATTCGGAAAAATTTGATGTCCATAAAAAATTGATAAAATCGTGGCAAATCACACTGCGGCATCTCTCATTCGGAAAAACTTAAAGTCCGGGAAAAATTGGCAAAATCGCGGGAAGTCAAATATTCGGCGAGTTACAT
>JAUELO010000135.1:16243787-16254056 GCA_032357855.1 Amphibolips quercusostensackenii
CTCGTTCACAATGCCTCTGGACACTCAACTACCCTTCTTACCCGGACATCGCAAAGACATTAACAAGGCATCGTTATGACTGCTAGCCGATCCCGATTTATCCGCGTAGGCTAGGCCATTGAAAAAGTTCGAGACAATGTTCCAGGCGAGTGGAAAAAGCCCCTTCAGCAACGAGATGAGAGTACGATGCTTGGGGGTGGTTTTTGGGGCGACGGTGAAGGGAAGTAGAGGACACGTTGAGAACCCAAGGGATCAGGGAGTTATCCATGCATCCCCCGATGGATTCTTTTCTACCCTTCGAAAGTCGTATATTTCGCCTCATTGCAAACCGCGAGGAACCTTTTGTCCTTGGCAACATCCGCGTGATTGCAGCACACCCTGCCAATCTAATTCGAATGTTCCTTTCCTGGCTGGTTTCCCTCGAATCATTGCTCCCGGTACTTGGCAAAAGGATCTTCCCAGTAGGGCTTCACATTTCCTTTTTATACGATCGTCATTACGTCTGAGCCCCCTTGCGAAATGATAGGACATTGGCTCTACTAACTCCTAGTAAATCTCCTCACTTTTTTGTACGAGTGCAGAGCTTGTAATGCATCAGTAAAAACATTTTGCGACAATTTGCATTTTTCTTTCGTCAAGAGAACCTGCTGGAAGATATTTTGATATGCAAATGAAAATATGATCAGGTGGAGGCACATAAGCTTCACGTTTTCTATAAACGAATTTTCTCACCAAGGCATCCAAGGTATTCAAAGACCGCTCTTCAAAAATCTATTAAAATTTGCTTTTGAAGTCCTTATTCGGAAAAGGAGCAAGTGGGTTTGTATCGATCGCATATATTCTTAAGCTGTCACCCACAGTGACAAATGTGCTGTCGATGCAAGAATATGCTTTCCTTCTATTACCTAATCATATATACCTATATATCGAGTGGTCAGGAGTTGAAACCCTTACACCTATATCCATCCCCAGGGAAAGCAGATTAGTCCCTAAAACCCGTTTCGAGATAACAGGACCGTTAACCTTATCGAACCACCTTCTCGAGAAAGCGTAATAGGCACTCGGCTTGTCCACCTTGCTTTTGGAATCGGTGTAAACCCTAACGGATTTAAGAGGCTGCAGTGGTGGGAAGTTACTAATTTCTTTTAAGTAGTAACTTTTTGTGGGAACGATAGTAGTAACGAAGTTACTTTTGTAAATAAGGAACGATTTGGTAATTATTAGTTATATTTTTTTCAGTACCAGAAACTATAAAATTCTTTAAATTTTTTCTCTCTCTTAAATAAAGAATCTTTCTTCGTTGAAAATCCAAATCTTTTATTCAAAACTTGTTTTTTTTTTAGTTGAATTCAACTGTTTTTTATTTAAAATTTAAATCTTTTTTGTTTAAAAAATTAAGTGTTGAATTTTTTGTTAATGGTAACAAATTATTCTTCTTGGTTGGAAATGCATCTTTTTGGTTCATAATTAAACTATTTTGTTGAAAATTTGTCTTTGTTGGTGAAATACAACTGTCTTTAATTTAAAATTTATATATTTTTGGGTTCAACTATCAACTAATATATTTGTCATTGAAAATCATTTTTACAAAATTTAGTATTAATTTGCAATACAATACCCCAGCGATTATTACATTTATTCACTGAAAATTTAATTATTCTATTTTTTGAAAATTGATTTTAATGTTTATATTCTATTTTGGGTTAAAAATTTATCTTTTCCAGTTGAAAATACATCTATTTGGTTAAAAATTCATATTTTTTATTGATTTAAATTATTTTTTATTTGAAACAAAATCTTTAAAAATTAAAAATTTAAAGAATTGGTTAAAAATTAAACTGGTTTATTGAAAATTCATTTTTTTAAAAAGATTTATCATTTGGGTTGAAAATTCATGTCTTTTGTCGAAAATTTATCCAAGGTAATGGGTGCAATGGTTGCCCCCCCCCCCCCATTATTAATTATTTGCTTTACATATACGCAATTAAGGACCATTCACAAATAAAACTGTTAATAAATATATTATTATTAACAACTATTGACAAAGGTGGCCAATCACTGTACCCATTACCCCATTTTATTGGAAATTGGATTTTTTTTGGTAAAAATTAATTTTTGAATTGAAAATTTAAATAATTCCATTTTCGGTTGAAAATTTGTCTTTTAGTTGAAAATAAAACTATTTAGTTGAAAATTCGTCATTTTTATTCAATTTAACTATATTTTATTTGAAATTCAAATCTTTCTTGGTTAAAATATCAACGATTACATTTTTCGTCGAGAATGTATCTCTATTGGTTAAAAATCCAACTGCTTCGTTGAGTGTTGAACTACACTGTTCAAAATTCATTTTTTTGGTTGGTAATTTAGCACTTTGAATGAAAAGTTATCTCTTCAATTAAACATTCAACTATTTAATTAAAAATTCGTGTCTTAAATTGAAAAATCGTCTGTTTTGGTAGAAAATTGATTATCTTGTTTGAAAACTCATCTTTTTTAGTTTCAAATTTACAAACTTTGTTGAAAGTTGTACTTCCTTGTTGAAACTTCAGTTTTTTGATTGATTATTATTCATAATTTTAGTTGAAAATTCATCTATTCAGTAAAAAATTTAAAAAATTAAAAACTATTGTGTTGGAAATTTGGTTTTTTGGTGAAGGTTAATTTATTTAACTGAAAAGTTAACTAATCTAGTTAAAGATGGTTACCTTGTTTTTTTCAAAAGTAACTAAGAAAAAATTCCTTCTTGAAACGGTAACGATAACTATAACTATTATCTGTACGAAAATTGTAGATACCTCAATTTTTTTTCACATTATAGTGAAAATTTCAGCAGAAAAGTATTCTAAAAATATGGAAAAAAGTTACAGCCATTCAAATTTGAGTATTCTAAAATGAACCTAAGATAATGTTACTATTTAACTATGCAAAATGTACTTTATCCCATATTTTTAGATTTTTTTTCTGAGATTTTAACTATGATCTGTACAAAAATTGAGGTAGCTCAATTCATTGAACAGATAGTAGTCATCGTTATCGTTAACATTTCAAAATGGAACCTTTTCTTAGTTACTCTTGCATAAAATAAAGTAATTCTCGTGATGTAAATTACTGACTAGCTGGCTAAACGCCTCACTTGCAAAACTCCAATTATTCTTTACCATGAAGAAATGCATGGACGTGAAGGGAGGGAGAGGGGTGTGCCAAGACAGGAAAGTGTAGCGACAAATAGTTTATAAGAAATGAAAGAAGAGTGTCAGCGGAGTGAATGACGCCTGAAACAAAAGACCTTGGATACAGATGGGCCTAAGTCGGGAGCTTTACATGATGACTTGGTGAGGCTCTTCACTTGAGGTGATCGCTAGAGAGATTGATCAGCATCCTGGGTCGGAGCAGCGTTGGTTTAATGGTATAATAATAATAATAATTTAAAAGAAAGAAAACTTGGCTAAAATCAACATTCTAGGAAATTCCTTAAAAAAGAAAACGATTTCTCGGCAAATATTATTTTTCAATAGATTCATGCTCAGGTTTGCGTTCCAAAGTAAGTGCACGCATATAAAGAGGGTTCTTCTTGAAAGGTGTCGAGGGGTGCCTCCTATATGGGAGTAAGAAGAGTTTCAAGCACAGCGGGGGAGGATTGCAACGTAAGATGTTTTGGGAGAGGAGAATATACTTACACGCAGTTCGCGACTCAATTATTTTCACCCTTTCAGTCACTACCCACCCACCCACTCGGGAACACGCGAGATCTCTCTACGGTAATGAGGCTGCATTATGTTTGCCTGAGGCACTCATACTATTGCACGATTCACGTAACTACGCGTGTTAACGCGACACGCCCGGTTACACCAGGTTTATGGGTCATACCTAAGGCTCGCAAGTTATCGTTTCGCACGATGGGAAATCGCGCCCGGGTATCTCGCTGTCTTCATTTTTTACACTTAAAGCAATAACCCAGCGTTTCTTACCGGGAAGCCGTTGGTGCTTGTTGTTGCGCCCTTTTTTCTTGCACTTTAGCGCCTTAGAAATCTTTTTATCGCCGAACATGAATTCCGTTACAAAAATTAATCCGTTATCGACTTCGTTTTTACAACCACCTGCTTTATGTTTCGCTCACGAAAAGCAATTTGAAGCATCAACTAAAGATTCGCGAGCATAATTTTTTCTTTATTATGTACTTCGCGATCAGAATCCCCGCCTGAGTAAAAATAATTCGACTTGGCTAAATTTCCAATGGCTTCCAATCTAGCCAAAACATGATTAAGATGTTTTCTAAGTCTCTCTCCTGGACTCGAGTGAGAGACTTTATTTAAGATCTTGGAGTCCAACTTAAGACAACAGCAACATTATCCTAAAAGGCTTTTAACCTTTTTACGGAAAATTTTATATGCCTATAGTTCTTGAGACCAAGAAGTTCCGTATTTTTAATTTAAAAATCATTTATTACAAAATTACAAGTTTTAACGGTCGTTAAATTTTAATGCTCAACAGATATAAACTGTTAAGTCCTAACCTATCTACCTGTTTCCTAGAAATGGCATGCCCTGCCGGTGGGGTCCAAAGTTTATACTGATTGTAGAAGTCAGAGTATAATGCTATAATGAAAGATAACATTTTCAAACAAAAAATTGTGTAATTTTGAACCTAGCAAATGTTAAAGCCTAATTCCGAATCCCTAAATGAACCATAAATTGGTGATATAACTTTCTTTAAGAGAAATTCGGTATGTTTATCAAGACCTCCAATAACACTTCTTGTGTTAAGGCAAGTTTAAATCGACGTGGCATGTACCCCTATTGAGAATTTCAACCATAAACGTTAAAAGTCTCATATATGACTTCTATTTTTTCCAGATATAGTACAAAAAAATCAAATTATAAAGCTCGGATTGACTAGAAGGATTGAAAAAAGTTACATCAGTCGCATAAATTTACAAAGAAAGTCGAATGGAATTTCGAAAAAATTGCACAAAATTCGCATCAAATTTTCAAAGATGAAAAAAGCAGTATCAGACACTGAATGGATGAAATAAAAACTTTATTTATTTATTAATATAGACCACATAATTCTCACTGATTTTAAAATATTCTTTGCACAATCAAAATAAACATTAAAATTAAAATAATCTTTTAACAATGTCATTCAGCTTGAAGGATTCTGAATCTGAGTTTAAAACATTCTTTCTGAACTGTTAAACTTTTCAACTTGGATCATTTTCAAATGAGATAAGTTTATAATTGGCTGAGTCTAGTCGTCCCGAAAAATTGGCAGACTTGGAAAAGGGTATGGGCTAGCCATCCCGAATTTTCGGGACGACGAGACACTTTGTTTATAATTTTGATTAATCTTGAACTTCGGAAGCATTCACTTTTGAGTATTTTAAGCTTGAGATAACTCCGCAATTTAGGCTTTAAAATTTTATCCAAAAGAGACGAATTTTTAATAAACTAATTAAAGTTTTAGCCATGTAGTTGAATTTTCAAACTTCAACCAAATAGTTGAATTTTCAATCCAAAAAGTAGAATTTTTTAAAGACAGTTGAGTCATCATCTTGAAAAGCTTAATTTCTATCAAAAAAGTTTCATTTTTTACCAATTAGTCGAATTTTCAAGCAAAAGAACGACTTTTTTAGAAGATAGTTGAATTTTCAACAAAAAAAAAACTAAAAGCAAAAAAGACGATTTTTCAATCCATAAGAACGAATTTCCTATCCAAAAAGACGAATTTTCAACAAAAAAAGTGAAATTTTTTATCAAAAAAGATGACTTTTGAACAAAATAATTAAATTTTAAACCAAATGATCGAATTTTCTTATAAAAGAGATGAAACCTTAACCAAAAACAGTTGCATTATCAAGGAAATTATTGAATTTTCAAGACAAAAAGACACATTTTTAGAAGGCAATTAAATTATCAGCCTGGAAAGTGGAAACTTCAACAAATAGATTGTTTGAACCAAAAAGATGAATTTTTAACCAAATAGTTGAATTTTCAAAAAAAAATATTTTTAACCAAAAAGATGATTTTTTTAGAAGACAGTCAAATTTTCAAAAGAAAAAGTTAATTCTCAATGAAGAAAGACGAATTTTTTACCAGAAAAGATGAATTTTTAACAAAATAATAAAATATTCAATCAAGTATTTGAATTTTTCACGAAAATGAATGAACTTTCAGCCAAAAATTTCTTGAAATCACGGAAAAAACAGACATTCTTTTAAAAAGGGGAACAAAAGCGTAATAACGGAAAGAGTGTGAAAACTAACTGAATTTGAAATTCACCTTTACCTTAAAATTTGTTTTCGCATTTTCTTCAAAACCACCTTACAGTCAAAGAAATGCGATATCAAGTTGAAAATTTGGAAAATTAGATAAGAAGCACTCAGAAAGGTTTGTCTGGCCTTAAATTTTTACAATTATAAAAAAAGTTCTTTTTGTAATTTTGTTTTACTTTTTTCATAATTATCAAAATTTAGGACCAGACACACGTTCTTCAGTGCTTCTTATTTAATTTACCAAATTTTCAACTAGATATCGCGTTTCGTTTAAACGTAAGTTAGATATGTGAAGAAAAAAAATTGAGGTTACACTCACATGGCTTTAAGCGTTTTCAAATTGAAAATATTAAAACTTTCCGGCTTACAATTTGAAAAAAAAATAAGACTTTGAATATGGATTTACAAAATTAGAAATTGTTCAATTTCAACCGCTCTTAATTAAAAAAATTTTAAGTATAAAGCTTTATTGAGAAATTATTCAATTTTCAATGTTGCCAATTAATGTGGTATAATTTTTATTTAGTTTTGAATTTTTTCTTATAACTTTTGCAACTGTTCATGGGATTTATATTTGTATAAAAGATACTGATATGTAAAATGAAACTAAATTATCGAAAAAGTGTATAATGCTTCGAATTTTTTCCAAAATTCTTACAAATTAATTATGTCAAAAATACGGGACGATTTTTGACTTTGTTTCGCGTATACTATAGTCGAATTGAAAAAAATAGGGAGGGATTTTTTTAGTGCTTTTATCCTGAATATGATCAAGAATTCGTAAAAATTTTAAGAAAAATTGAGTGGGAATTCCCTAGTACTTTTGCCCTGTCACAAAAAACATTCGTGGTTTTAAGATTTAAAAATTGCTCAAAAAAGGCAAAGTTCAGAATCTGTAAACAAGGGAAAAAATTGTCATGATAAAAAACAGTATCATGGTCCCTCGATTCAAGATAAAGAAATTTTAAGACATCTTGGGATTTAGTGTGTTCTAAACATTTTGAAATGAATAGTATGGAACGTTTCTAATACTTTTGTCCCTATTTGGACTTATCAATTTTGTTAAGTTGGTACTTTAATTCAGATTTGTCTCATATCCAATATTTTAGTAGGCCTTTATCTGCGATTTCATTGAGCTTCCATTGGCACTTTTTTTTACTGATTTACTCAACGATTTTGTATTAATAATAAAAACAAAATAAAATAAAAAGAACCGGAGGAAAGTTAATGAATTATAGTGTAACAGTTGTAATTGATAGGGGCGTAATTGTTTCTTTTCATACACAATGATTAAACATTGTGTATAATTCTTTACTTTTACCCTCGTGTTGCTTCACGAATGGACGATTCTATAAAAATAGTGAACATCCGCCGACCTTTTCCGTTCAGAAATGGGGGTAGAAGAAGACACCTGTAACCTCTAACCAATCCTCGAGTGCCCGCATAGCATGTGCATTCACTATTCTTCTGCAATTGCATACGCCATTCGTTTTCATTATCTGGATGTTTAAACTAAAAACGTTTTGGTAAAGAGGAAGTGTTGGAATTTCACGAAATTAGCATTGCTGCACTAATTTGAAAACCAAACTCGCGCGAAAGCGAACGACTCGGCCTTGAGAGCCGTGGGACTTTCGCAGAGAGTGTCTGGGAAATCAATTAAGAAGATGAATATATATTGGCTAATTGAAGCCAAGCGTCTGTCGTACGCACGTTAATAATGTATTACACCTACACGTACTTGTCGAATTGCTTCAGGGGCTTCACGATTCGCCCAACCCATTTCAAATACCGACCTTCATGACCTGCATTAATGTTTATAGTTCATAATATTTCCCTTATTGCGAAATTATTTAACAAAATAGCATTGCAAATACTCAAGACCACAGCAAACCTTGGTATATCAAACAGTTGCATATTATTCCAATTATCAACTTCAGATAAAAATTATCCATTTTTGCGGATCCAAAATTAATTTTTACACAATTTCATTCATATCTGTCGAGCGGCAGTTGTTATAATTTGTATTGAAACTCATAGGTTAGTCATGAAAGACATAATATTTTTAAACCAATTAATATTTTCGAAAATTAAAAATTTTAGCTCAGGAGAAAAATTTTAATTTTTCTACATTGGGATATGAATTTCAATACCAAGTCCCGACTCTCACTTCTAAAAGAATTACAACTTCGTAGGAACAACAGATAATGCTTTAGAAAGGATTGAATTTTCATCAAAAGACATGAATTTTTAACTAAAAAAGATCAATATTTTCAACAAAGTAGTTGAATTTTCAGACAAAGAGATGGATTTTTATCTAAAATGATTAATCTTTAACTATAATAGTTACATTTTTAGTTAGAAAAAACATTTTTGAAGAAAAACAAACTCTAATAAAAATACTTCAATTTTCAACCAAAGAGATTAATTTTCAACTAAAATGATAAATCATCAACCAAAAACATGATTTTTTAACGGAGGAATTCATCTTTCAACCAAGTAGTTAAATTTTCAACCAAAAAGATGAATGTTTTACCAAAATAGTTGAATTTTGAACAAATCAGTTGAATTTTAAACAAATCAATTGAATTTTCATCTAAAATTGATTACTTTCTGCAAAAAAACTGTTGAATTTTTAACAAAATAATTCAATTTTTAGCCAGATAATACAATTCCCAACTAAAAAAATCAATTTCTAACCAAAATTTTAATAAGTGAATTCTCAATTTAAAAAATTGATTTTTAACGAAAACAACAAAGAATTTTCAATGTAAGTAGTGAAATTTTCAACCCAATAATTACATTTTCAACGAAATAATTGAGTTTTTAAATAAAAAAATAAATATTCAACTAAAACAGATCTATTTTTAACCAAAAATAGTAAAAGTTTAATTTTCAGTTACAAAAAATAATTGTCTAACCAAAGAATGTTATGTCAACTAAGAAGATCAATTTTTGACCAAAAATGGAATAGTCAAATTTTCAGTCAATGAAATTAATTTCTCACGATACTGATGGATCTTCAACTAAAATAGTTGAATTTTAAACAAAAAAGATGTATTTTTAACTGCATAAAATGATTAATCTTAAAGTCGAATAGTATAATTTTTTACCAAAAAAATTAACTTTCTACCAGAAAGAAAAGAATTTGCAAAAAAATGGAAAAGATTGTCGCTATAAAGAAGTTCCAATATGGAATAGCAAATTAAATCTATAGATATTTTGAATGCACACTGTTTAATTTTTAAAAACTTCTTAAGTTAATCTTAATCAAAAAGAAAGGGGCGCTTTTGGAGATCAGACGAACCGGGGAAGTGACAGTGACTTTATATTTTAACCGGGAATTTAGAAATTTCTAAAAATTGAACAGTTATTGATTTTACAAGATAATTCTAAATTTTTTCAAAATAAAACAATTCACGAATTTTTAAGTTAAAAATTAAATAGGTAAAATAGTTAAATTTTCCGCCAGAAAGATGAATATTCAACTAAAATTATGAATCTCCAACCAAAACAATAAATTTTGAACAAAGATATTCGACCTTCAACCAAGTAGTTGATTTTTCAACCAAGAAGGTACACTTAATAAAAAGTGTAATAGATGATATTTAAACCAAAGGTGACTTTAATTTCGTATCAAAAACAGTTACATTGAACTCAAAAAGACGAATTTTCAATAAAAGACTTTAATTTTCGATCAACGAAGATTTTTCAGCTAAGAAAGCAAACAAATTTCAACTGAATTGGAATTTTTGAGCCAAAATGGTGAATTTTCTATAAAATGGTTAAATTTTTCACCATTAAATATTAATTTTCAACAAAAAAGTTCATTTTTAGCCGAATAGTTGAATTTTCAACCCCAAAAGACGAGTTTTCAATCAAATACTTGAATTTTTAACACAAAAAAATGTCTTTCCAACCAAAGAATTAAATTTTTAACTAAATATAGTCGAACCTGGATTGCGTGATCCGGGATTCCGTAATTCCAGAAATTGATG
>JAUELO010000135.1:16430836-16441691 GCA_032357855.1 Amphibolips quercusostensackenii
TCAGCTGAGTGTATGGGGTGCTTTAAAAAAGAAACCGTTATGTTCAGTTACTGAAGCGCATGGAAAGAGCCCAGAAAATGGATTACCTAACTGGATTTCCAGCATTGCTACGCTTTTAAATACAGATTTAGTCGCCTCGGGTGAGTAATAAATGAATTTTAAAAAGTGAAGTTATTTGAATTCACTTTAATTCATCAGAAATTTCCAGGCCTCGGACTCATCACACTTTTGACACTATTTGACACATTCCTTGCCCGATTTTTATACTTCTCCTTAACAAATTTTTTTTGAAATTATTCGCTAATTGGCTAAAATAATTTATCCGCTGTCAATACGAATCACAGCATACCGAAAAATTGTCTTAATGATTTTCTTTTTAGAACAACAATTGAATTAAACCAAACAGGACCAATTTTTAACAAAATAGATAAGGCCTTAACCAAAAAAGAATAATTTTCAACCAAACAGTTGCATTTTTAACCAAAATGATGAGCTACGTGCAAAGCAGTTAAATTTTCAACCAAACAGTAAAATTTTCATCCAAAAAGATAAATTTTCAACTAAGAAGATTAATTTCCTACAGCAAAAGACGTATTTTAATCGAATATTTAAATTTTCAACCAAGACGATTAATTTTCTACTAAAAAAGACGAATTTTCAACAAATTACATACATTTTCAATTCAATAGTTTGAACAATGGATGTGTTGTTAGTCTAAATTTTATTCAATGAATTTTTTTCTATATTTTTGTCGTTTCTAAAAACTTTTAACTAAATAGTTGAATTTTTTAAGTAAAAAATATCCATTTTGAACCAAAAATAGATATTTTTTAAGTAAAAAATATCCATTTTGAACCAAAAATAGAGTAGTTAAAGGGCCATTTTTTCATTAAAAAAAAAAAAACAAATTTTCCACAAAGCAGTTTAATTTTGTATCAAATAGATGAATTTTCTACCGAACTGTTGAATTATTAACAAATTATAAACAAATAAATTTTAAACGAAAATGTGATAGTTAATATTTTTAAATAAAAACAGTTGCACTTAAATAATAAAAAGAAACAAATACTTGAATCTTTAGCTGAAACAAATAAATTTTCAAACAAAAAGTTCCATGTTTAACCAAGAAGATGAGCTTTCTACACAACAGTGGAATTTCCAAAAAAACACATACATTTTTCACCAAACACGTAAATTTTCAACTAAGAAGATTAATTTTTTACCAAGAAGACGAATTTTCTGCAAATCGCATAAATAAATTAATTTGAACAATATCTGCGATGTTAGTCCAAATTTTATTTTATTAATTTTTAGTTTACATTTTTTTCGTTTCTAAATATTTTTCACTAAATTAAATTTTTAAACTAAAAAAAATCAATTTTTTAACAAAAATAGAGTAGTTAAATTTTTATGTAAGAAAATTTATTTTCAGTTAAAAAACGATTTTTCTATAAAGCCATTTAATTTTGTACCAAATAATTGAATTTTCTACAAATTTTGGAATTTTAGTCTAAAAAGACGAATTTTTTTCAAAATAGTTAAATTCTTAACCCAAGTATAAACATTTTCAAAGAAAAAGTCAATTTTCAACTAGCCAATGTAATCTTTAACAAAATAATTAAATTTGCAGTTAAAAAATTATTTCTTAACCAAAAAAAAAAGAATTTTCAACTAACATTATCAATCTTTAACCAAAAAAATAAACGTTTAAGAAAGTAGTTCAACCAAGGACTTGAATTTTCAACCTAAAAAGATGAATTTTTAACTTAAAAAGATAAATTTTCAACAAAATACTTAAATCCTCAATTAAAACAGAATAATTTTTTAACAAAACTGTTGAATTTTTAACTAATAAAATTGATTGTTACCAAAAAAGACGAGTTTTCAGCAAAATACAGAAATGTTCAACCAAGTAGCTAAATTTTTAATAAAATTTTTAATTTTTTGAGTCAAAAATACGCATTTTCTGCCAACAATTGCATTTTTATAAAAGAAGTTAATTTTCAACTTACAAATTAATTTTTAACCAGAATTTTGAATAAAAAAAGATTAAATTTTGACAGAAACAGATGAATTTTTAAACCAAGAAGATTTTTGATTTTTTAACAAAATAATTCAGTCTTGAACCAAATATTATATTTTGAACAAAAAAGATGAATTCTTAGCAAAAAATTTAATAGTAGACTTTTCAACGAATATAATAAACTTTCAACCCAAAATAGTTAGATTTTCTTATGCGGTTGTATTAATTTAGTTTCATATTTAAGTGGAAAAGCGAGAAAAAGACATTAAAGTTAATTTTTAATACTTTAAAAATAAAAATATTAGGCTAGAAAACTGGAAATTTTGCCTGATAAATAAGAGAAATTTTCCATTACACATAAGTTTAATACTAGATAAATGTTATGATACTATATTTTTCAAATTGTTGACACTATTTGCACTATTTTTTTAATCTTTGAAGTGACTTCAAGGTTGTAAAAAAATTAAATTGAAAATCGAAAGCAGCCCATTACTCAAAAGTTTAATTTTAGGTCCCTGATATTCTGTGTAAATTTTGAAATAGATCATTCCTAATGTTCCGTGGATCAAAAATAAGTTTTAAAAATTTGTAATTCTCAGAGTTTCAATATTTTGTGTTTTTCTGGGACAAATTCTCATTTTTATTAACCTCAAAAAACTAAAATAATTTTTGAAAATTTTCAAACTATCCTACATTTTTTGATCATAACAAAACTTTCTTTTTCAATTCCATTTTCCTCTAATTTTGATTAGTTGAATATTCAATCTTAAATTTTGAACATTTGAATTTTCATCTGTTGAGAATTCCGTTCGCAATTTTCTTTAATTTTCAACAGTTGCAAATTCTGTTTTCAATTATCTTCAATCTTCAACAGTTGAAAATTCATTTTTCATTTTTTTTTCAATTTTTAACAATTTAATTTTCATCTTTTGAAAGTTGAAGAAAATTGATCATTGAATTTTCAGCATTTAAAAATTCAATTGTTGCAAATTAAGGAAAATGAAAAATTAAATTTAATAAATAATTTTTTAAAATGTCTATAAAAGTTCATTTTTTCGAAAACGGGTCGCCATTGGCAAATTAATAGTCATGCAATGGAGTCTCAGTAGAGAATTAAAAAAATTTAAGCAAAAATTCTAACTCTGATCATCTCCTTGTTAGCTCATTAGAAATCCATTTACGGTGGTGTAGAAAATTCCGACGAAAAATGAAATTAGTTAAATAAACAACTTTTATATGTTTATAGTCATTCTAATTCTAACTATTCTATTCTAATAAAATTCTAACCCTGATCATCTCCTTATTAGCTCATTAGAAATCCATTCACGGTGGTATAGGAAAGTCCGACGAAAAATGAAATTAGTTAAATAAACAATTGTTACATGTTTATAATCATTCTAATTCTAACTATTCTATTCTATTATATTCTATTCTAATAAAATTCTAACTCTGATCATCTCCTTGTTAGCTCATTAGAAATCCATTCACGGTGGTTTAGAAAAGTCCGACGAAAAATGAAATTAGTTAAATAAACAATTTTTATATGTTTATAATCATTCTCTTAATCAAGAATATTTTCTCTTCTGAAAAAGACTTTAATTAAGAATTAAATTGTGATACTTTTTCGTCCGAAAAATCATTTTATCTTTAAAGTTTTATTTAGATTCTAAATAGATTTGTTTGAAATCGTTCAAATAAAAGTTTTGTATATTTGTTATTGGTAAGATTTAAAAATAAAATTTGAGACACAAGACTTCTCAGTTTGAAACGTGAAATTTTTATTTGCATTTGCTTGAAATTTGCTAAGTAAGCTTAGCTATAAATTATATATTTACGTTGGCTGAGTAAATATGTAATTTATACTTTCAAGTAAATGCCAAGCAAATGGAGGTTAAAATTTTACAATTCATGTAACATGTTTAAGGAGAAAAGAGGGAAAAGGGGAAGTTTTTCTAGAGTAGGAAAAAAAAGGATAATTGGCCAAAAAAGGAAAAATGCAGAGGAATATGGGAAATACTGTGGTCGCAAAACGAACAATTATATTTTTAAACATCATATATTTCAAGAGAATTGGGGAAAATTGTGTAATTTTTTCGAGAATAGAGGGAAAAAGGGTCATTTAAAACTTTGAAATGGAATTTCAAATATTTGAACCCTCTCTAAACTTCCAGTTTTATGGGGATTCCCTAAATTTCTTAATTTTTAGAAGAAAAGTGGAGTCTATTAATACAAAAATAGGTTCTCTTTCAGGTTCTAGAAACGGCGTCGTTAGACTGTGGCAGTGTGGCGACTCGTTTCGAAGTCTGAATCCACTCTTCGACGTCGAGGTAAAAGGATTTATAAACTCACTGGTATTTACACCAGATGGAAATTATCTTATAGCTGGAGTTGGCAAGGAACACAGACTGGGAAGGTGGTGGCATTTAGCAGAGCCGAAGAATAGTATAGTTTTAATACCGTTAATCCACAATAAAAGTAAGTGATAATTTCCACTTGTCAACTGTAATGATGAATTTACGTCTCTAATGTTACAGACGTTTCTCACTGTAAAGTTAACTACTTTTAAGCGAGATTTGTATTACTTCTGTAAAATAAATCTATCTTTTTTAATATTAAACACCTTAATCTTAAGAATCTAGGATCTGAAACACCTCTCTTAGGTTTAAATAGGGTAAAATAAAAAAAGATATAGACCTCGGACTTACCTCTATCGACACTAATGCTACGCTAACGCTACTATTTTTTCTGATTTCTCCTGATGTACAGTGCTGCTACACAGGTTAATGTACTTCAAAAAAAGGAAAGAGTGACTAATTTAAGTTAAAAAATGATTAAAAGTAAGTGGATAAACCTGAAAGTACCACCATGTCCCAACAGTAAAGAAAACGTTAATTTTGCTTACGAATAATATCTTATCCCCAATAATTCTACATTAAGTTTGTATCAAAATGAATTAAATTAGATTAAATTACCTTTAAAACTAAAAAAAATTGATTCTTGCTCTTACAAAACATCAGTTATATTTTCTTAAAGCAGGCTGCTTTTTGTGGAACTTTATTATAGATCTCATTTTTTATTTAAAACTTATAACATTTTTTATGTATTGCATGAGTACTTTTCACTATTTTCTTTAACGTTTGTGCTTGGTAAAGAAAATCGTCAAAAGTCAAGGTAGAAAATCGTCATTTGGGGAAAATGTATAAATTCTTTATTGTTTTTAAAAATATTTCCTATTAATACAATAAATGGGGTTTCGCATGCAAGTAGTGAATGAGAAATTCATGGGTTGCTTGCTTACAGGGGGAAAAAAAATTGCACTCATTGAATTATTTGATTTGTAAAACAGGGTGTTTACTCACCTGGAAAACCTGGCATTACCAGGGAATTTTCATATACCTGGGAAAACCTGGGAATTTCAGGGATTTTTTTTGTAACGTCAGGGAATATTTTCGAGAATGTACTTAAATTTTTTTAATTCGTAATAATTAAAAATTAAATAGCATTGAAAATTGATATTTTCAGTTCGAGAATTGAAGTGTTTTGAATAAAATTCGTCTTTTTGATTGGAAAATGCAACAATTTGGTTGGAAATTCAACTATTTTGGTAGAAAATTCAACTATTTAGTTGAAAATAAACTTTTTTGTTAAAAACTCGAATTTTTGGGTTGACGATTCAACTGTTTTGTAGAAAATTCGTCTTTTTAGCTTAAAAACCAAACAATTTGTTTTACATTTTTATGTTTTTTACCTGAAAATAATTTCTTGGTAGAAAATTAATCTTTTTTGTCAAAAATTCGTCTTTAGTTTGAAAATTCATCTTTTTTAGTAGAAGTTTCATCTTTTTTGTTAAAAAGGCAACGGTTTTGATAAAAATGTATCTGTTCAGGATGAGAATTCAACTGTTTTGTTAAAACCTCACCTTTTTTGAGTCAAGATTCATAATTTCAGTTGAAAATTCAAATGTTTTCTTAAAAATTCGTGTATTTTGTTAAAAATTCATTGTCTTGATCAGAAATTCTACTGCTTGATTGAAATATTTTCTCTCTCTTAGCTCTTGAAGAAAAATCTTTCTTAGTTGAAAATTCGTATTTTTTGGTTGAATTACACTTTTTTTTATTTTTATTTGAAATTAGGATCTTGTTGGTTGAAACATTAACTATTACATTTTTCGTTAAGAATTCATCTATTTCGGTTATAAATTTAACTACTTGGTTGAAAGTTGAACTACTTTGTTAAAAATTAATTTTTTTTTGTACTGATCACTTGACTATTCCCGTTGGAACTTTAACTATTTTGTTAAAAATTCGTTTTTTTTATGTTAAAAATTAATTTTTTAAACTATAAATTTAACTATTTTAATATTTGGTTGAGAATTTATCTTCTTTAGTTGAAAATTCATCACTTCGGTTGAAAATTTAACCATTTTGTTGACAATTCTTTTTTATCCTGGTTTATAAATAATTTTTTTAACTAAAAATTTAACTAATCAATTTTTGGTTGAAAATTGATGTTTTTAGTTCAAAATTCAAATGTTTGGTTGAAAATTAATCCTTTTTGATAAAAAATTAATCTTTTCTTCTCTCTCTTGACTGAAAAGTCTTTTCAGGTTGAAAATTCGTATCTTTTGTTGAATTTAACTGGTTTTTATTTAAAATTAAGATCTTTTCCGGTTGAAAGTTCAACTACTTGGTAAAATGTTGAATTACTTGGTTAAAAATTAATTTGTTTGGTTAAATTGAAAAATTAAGTTGAAAATTTAACTTATTTTGTTGAAAATTCATTTTTTTCTGGTTTGAAAAATAATTTTTTAAACTTTAAATTTAACTATTTTAATTTTTAGTTGAGAATTTATCTTTTTTAGTTGAAAACTCATCACCTCAGTTGAAAATTTAACCATTTTGTTAACAATTCTTTTTTATCCTGATTGATGATAATAAGCACACGATTGAAACCCGAAACACATCCTTTTATTTTTATTATAATGAATCATCGTGGAAGCATCAAATCTATGAAAATTTAACTATTCAATTTTTGGTTAAAAATTGATCTTTTTAGTTTTTATTGAAATTTTTAGTTGAAAATTCATCCTTTTTGGTAGAAAATTAATCTTCTCTGTTGGAAATTGATTATTTGTTTAAAAATTCAACAGTTTGGTTAAAATTAGTTCTTTCTTGGCTGGAAAATCTTTCTTAGTAGAAACTTCGTATTTTTTGTTTGAATTAAACTGCCTTTATTAAAAATTAAGATCTTATTTAGCTGAAATATCAACTATTATATTCCTCGTTGAGAATTAATCTTTTTGAATAAAATTTTGAACTACTTGATTAAAAGTTAGACTCTTGTTAAAAATTAATTCTTTTGTTAAGATTAATCATTTCAATTGAAAATTCTTCTTTGGTTGAAAATTTATTTATTCATTATTTTTAATTCATTTTTTGTGGGTGAAAATGAATTTTTTTACTGAAAATATGAATAATCCAGTTAAAACTTTAACTATTTGGTTGACAATTCGTTTTTTTTTCTTGTTGAAAATTAATTTTTTTAATTGTTAATCTAACTATTCAATGTTTGGTTGAGAATTTATCTTCTTTAGATGAATATTTATATATTTTGTTTAAAATTTAACTGTTTCTGTTGAAGATTCACCATATTAGTTGAAAATTAAACTATTTTGTTAAAAATTCTTTTTCATCTCAGTTGATAATTAACTTCTTAAACTGAAAATTTAACTGAATTTAAAGAATAGAAAGATAAAATCAAAATTTGTTTTAGTTATTATTCAAATTCGTTGACTTCTGGGACAAATTCAAGAAATTATTAACTACTTTCTTAGTATCATTTATTTCAAACCTTTCTAAATTAAACATATTAATTGAATCCCTAGAAACTTGTACCAATAAAAAATTACTTATCCTTTAGTAAAGTTACTTTCTCAAATGAAAAAAACAGTTATTTAAGTTTACATATTAATAGTACTATTTTTACACATTTTTATATTTAAAAAGACTGAAAAAAAAACATTTATAATGAACTCGTGAAATTGTATACATGCTCTGTGTTGATTGTTTAAAAAAATACGAAATACTTGAATGGCTTCGTGCTATGAAAAATGATACATAGAAAAAACCTGCAATTCTCAGGGAATTTTTTTCTAGGTTTTGAGCAGACACCCTGTAAAAAGAAATCCACAAAAAGCTGCCTGTTATTAGAGACTATAAATTCTGTTCTGTAAGAGCTAATCTCAATTTTTTTTAGTTTTGAAGATAATTTAATCTACTTCCATTCATTTTCACACAACTTTCATGTAGGATGTATAGAGGACAAGATGTTACTGAAAAAGAAAAAGATTCAACGTTTTTTTTTTTACTGAAGAATCTCTTGAAGACGTCGTAACTTTAGAACTATTTACGCTAGAATATTCTTTTTTTTTTTTAATTTTTCGGAAATTTGTGAACTTTTCCGAAGTGTCTCGTCGTTCTGAAATTCGAGACGATTAGACGCAGCCGAACTTTTTAGAAGTTTTACTTAAAATGCAACAGAAACATATAATTAAAAAAAACGATGTATCACACATCTTCAAAATCCAAAAGGGAGGGGGAAGTCAATCAATATTAATCACGTAGAAACTTTTTTGGACGAAAAATTAATGGTTTTCATTAGAGAAAACTTTATTACTTGTTCCTTTTGAAAAAATCACATAAATCGATAAGAAACAACAACAAATATCTAGTTATTTTATAAGGTGACCTAACGATTTTTTTCATATTCGGTAAAAATACTCAAGAGGCATCGCCAAAACATAATTGTTAGTTCAATTATTTAATCTAAATATTCAAAATCGTAGTTGAATATCTCATAGTCTTAGTTAAAAATTCATCTGTTTTGTTGAACATTAATTTTTTTAACATAAAATTTAATTATTCAAGTTTTGGTTGACAGTTTATCTTTTTTTTTTTAGTAAAAATTAATTTTTGTTTGAAAATTTAACTATTGCGTTAAAAAATTCATTTTTTTAAATTGTATTTTCTGGTAGAAAATTAATCTTGTTTAAAAATTAATCTTGTTTGAAAATTCATCTTTGTGGTTGTAAATTCAAGTATTTCAGTTAAATATTCATCATTTTAGTTGAAAATTTATCTTCATGGCTTAAAATTCAATTATTGTAACTGATTTTTCTAACTGAAAGTTTAATTTTTCCATTTTTGTTGAAAATTGATATTTTTTAGTGTAAAATTGAAATATTTGTTCTAAAATTTAGTTATTTTGAACATTTTTGCTCTGGTGTGTTGAAGGATATTAGAATGAACGTGATAAATTCAAATAAATATTTGAGTATTGCGGCAAATATGAATATTTTACTTTTAATTGACTAGGAAAATTGAAAAACTTGACCGGAAAAAAACCAGGAAATGACCAGGAATTTGGAATCGTTCGCCGAATCGCCACCCTGGTTATTACTTTACAATTTTATTTGTTTAAATTTGATATTACAAAAAATTATGCACTTTCGAACGAGTTTAATATAAAATTCTTTAGATTGATACGAATTTGGAATAATTTTCGAAGATGAAAATAAACATAATGTATTTTACGTGCATTTGAAACTATTTCAAAGTCAAAATGGCTTGAGATTATAAATAACGCAATGTGGCAATTACTATTTCGTACACTAATGCCTTTTCACTATATGGTAAGCTCTTATATTTAGAATTAGCCGTGTGATAACAGTTAAAAATCTCTGGTAAAAATTATGTCAGAAGGGGAAAAAGTTAAACAGCGATTAAAAAAAGAGAAGAAAAGATTACTCATGGTTTGTTTAGGTGAGTTGGTTTATCAATTGTTTATAATATTATTTATCTTAACCTTAAAGTCCGCGGTAGAATTTGTCTACTCTGATAAAACATAATCTTATCCTGATTAATCATATAAAAGTATTTCCTTTGATAGACACTGATTATTTTTTCTGGCATGCTAATAGGCAATACTTGTCGATCGCCGATTGCAGAAGCAGTGTTCAAAAATCATGTTAAAAAAATGGAATTAACAGATTACTGGGAGGTAGACAGTGCTGCACTCGAATTATATCACATTGGAGAAAGGCCAAATGAAAGGGCTATAGATATCCTCGCAAAAAACGGAATCAACGATTATGATCATGTAGCAAGATTCGTAAGTCAAATAATTTTAATAATTATATCGTAAAAAAATATTTAAAATTCATACTTCAGTTCTTCTGTATATTTATAGATTCAGAATAAAGATTTTGTGGATTTTGATTGGATAATGGGAATGGATGATTATAACATACAACGATTGAATGAGCTGAAACCAAAAAATATTCTAGCTCGAGTGGAATTGCTTGGAAAATATAATCCAAGTGGAGAAATTATTATAGAAGACCCTTATTTTGTGAGCAAAGATTTTTAGTATCAATATATAGAAGTAACATTATCACTCAGGGTGGCCGTTTTAACCGAGGAAAAAAAATCCTGGACATTTCCGGGTTTGCAAATTAAAGCACTCAAAGCGGAATTTTAAAAATACCAAATCCCCCCCCCCCCTCCCCTCCACTCAAGAAAAATGTTTAAATGAAACACTTAATCTCTTTCAATTCAGAAAAACAATTAATAACTAAAATTTCCTCTCTTACGATTAATTAATAATTTAGAAAAAAAAATTGGTCGAGTATTGAGCTCTGGCACATTTTGCCGTACTTAAAGTTTCTAGTCCGGCAAATTTTTCTGTCAGTAAGGAACTTTTTGCTCCGATATTTTTTTATGCTTTGGAAAAATAGTACAATATTTTACTATTTTATCATAAAATGGGGAATAT
>JAUELO010000135.1:16445869-16458902 GCA_032357855.1 Amphibolips quercusostensackenii
CCCCCCCCCCCCCCCCCCCCCCCCCCCCCCCCCCCCCCCCCCCCCCCCCCCCCCCCCACCCAATATTTCAGAAAAGCACCTTAAGTAAATGAGGATGATACGTTATTGGTTTTTTTTTCATTTATTATTATTTCGCGAATTTATGATTATTACATTTAATATTAATGCTAATATTACTAGGTAGTAATAATATTATTAGGTAAATTATTATTGTTGATCCCTCCCGTCCCCCATTCAAAAGACTTTACGTAATCTATGCATGGCCCTTTTCATAAAAATTAAAAAAGTAACGTGGAAATAATAATTTCAGGTCAGAGGTCAAGTAAAGCTTGAAATAATCGATAAAAAGGGCCAATCGGTAACAGTGTGTAGGGCTCTTGAATGTGTACAGCAACCAAAAACCGTAAAAATGAAATCTTTAGATGCGACTGTAACTACAACTAATCCTGGAACAGGACAGGTAAGGATTAATGTTGATAAATACTTTTCTTTCTGACAAAAACAATAGAGTAACAACATTACATTTGTATTTCTTATTTAAAATTTTTTAATTAATTTTATTAGGGTCAATAGTGGTGATTGCGATACGGAATTACAAAGTTATACTTTCATTAATTATGTATCAAAGGTTTGAGAAGATTCTTTTTTCAAATTTTGCCAAAATTATCTTTGTATTTTCTACTTTTAATCGTTGCCTTTATCAATCAAGAAGAATTTGCCTGAAGAAATATTTTTAATTTTCCTTGTTAGTATGGAAGAACTTTATTTATGCATATTTAAAATTGAAGAATTTTGAGTTCAAAGTAATTCAAATCGAAGGATTTTTTATTGCAAATACTCGAAATTGTAGAACTTTAAATTTTTAATCTTCAAAATTGAAGAATTTTTAATTTTGAAAACTTATAAAAAGTATGCAAGTTTCAAGTTTTACAATAATCAATTCTGGAATTTTGATGATTTACATTCCTAATTTCTTCAATTTTGAAGATTTAGAATTGAAAACTTGACTTATGTTCAATTATAAATATTTAAAATTGAAAAGTTTGTAATTTTCAAAATTAAGCGTAAAAAGTTATGCATGCTGTAAGTTTGAGATTCGAAAATTCTATAATTTTTATGCTCTACATGAGGAATTTCTTCAATTTGGAAGATTTAGAATTGAATACTTGACTTTCGTTTTCCAAAATCATCCAAATGTAAGAATATTTATTAATGTATATATCTTTAAAATTCAAAAGTTTTAAATTGTAGCTCTTCATAATTGTAGAACTTTAAATTGTAAATCTTTAAAATTAAAGAGTTTTTAATTTGGACAATTTAAAATTCTATAATTTTTATGCTTTTTATTCGAAATTTCGTTAATTTCGAAGATTTATAATTTAAAGCTTGACTTCTGATTTGCAAAATCATCCAAATTTAATAAATCAATAATAATTATAATTATGATTTTTGCGCGTTCGGAATTAAAGTGTTTTCAGTTATAAATCTTCAAAATTGAAGAATTTTAAGGTTCAAATCGTGGAAATTGAAAAGGATTTACAGTGTAATTTAATAATAATTACTTAAAATTGCAAAACTTTGAATTCAAAATTTGAGAATTTTTATTTATACATATCTAAATTTGAAGGGTTTATAAATGTAACTCTTTAAAATTGTGGAACTTTGAAGTCTAAATCTGAACAATTGAACAATTTCTAATTTTTATAAATTACAATTAATAATTATGCAAATTTTCAGTTTCACAATTTAAATTCTGTTGTAATTTTCATGATATACATTCAACATTTCTTCAACGTGGAAGATTTTAATTTTTTAATTTTTTTCCTTGCTTCTAATTCCTGCTAAGATAAAATCTTATATTTAAATCAAAGATACAGATTACTGAAAGCCGATGTAGCTATACTAATATTTATTTTTATTTATGATTATTATATTTTATAGTGCATACTTTAAATTGAAGCATATATTTTTATTTAATAATAAATAAATCAAATAATGAAACGTCTAATAAGCGCGTAAAAAAGTTAATAACTAATTTGTTTTTCATTACAAATTTTCTATATCACACTTACCTTTATCGATCCTAATTATATTTTAATAATTATTAACGATATTCTTTTTTTGAATTGTAGAAAATAATGATAAATGGTCGTTGCGCTGACATAGCGCAAACCATGGTCAAACACATGGGAGTATCGAAGCCAATATTAAACTACGTTCTATTTTGTCATCAAGAAGAGTTAAATTGGCCCTTTGAAGATGGGAAAAAATTGAAAGAGAAATTTGACGAAATATTCGGAACAACAAAGTTTAACAAAGCATTGGACAATGTCAGAGGGCTTATTAAATCCCGTACTGCTCTTGTCAAAACTATCAAAGCCGAGAAAGAAAAATTTGCCGTGCTTAAAAACGAAGTAACGGAAAGAGAGAAAAATTTGCAGAAACTTATTGAGAGGAAAGAAGAATCTATTGCAAAAAGCGAGAAAATAAAGGAAGATCTTAAGCCCCTTCGTCAAAAGATTGAAGCACTTGATGAGAAAGAGAATGAATACAGAAACACAACTATGAATGAGGGTAAAAAGTTTAAATGCAAAAAGTATGAAATATTTAGTGTTTCTTTCAGAATTTGTAGTAAAATATTTGGTTATAGATAAGAAGAAAATGGAGTACAACTTGGCTAAAAAAGACGTTAACAATCTCAAATCGAGCATCCATAAAATTTATGAAGGCACTACGGAGCAACTTAAACTCGAATTACAAGAAAATGAAAGCTTTCTTTCGAAAAAGAATGCTGATATAAGAGAAGTAGGTCTCAATTCTGTCAGCGTTTTTTTCCACAATTATAACGTTTACTCATACTTTTTTTTTCATGCATTATAGTTTGAATTGAAATTGCAAGCGGAGGCAAGGAAGGAGGAAAAATTAACGAAAGATATTGCAGAGCAAAGAGTTCAGATAGGAACTTTGAAGCAGAAAATGAAGGATCATAATGATAGAATCGCTAATAGAAACAGGATGTTGGAAAACACTTTAGCCACCTTGGATGTCAAAGTTTCTTTAAACAGCAGCTCAGAAGATGGTAATATGTATTTGAAATAAGTACTCCCAGACTTCGTTTTCTCGCTTAAATGCAAACTGAATTAATTGAACCCAGTAAAAAAATTCAACTATTTTTGATTCAGAATTTATTTCTTTTAGTTAAAACTTCTACTATTAGGTTGAAAATTAAATTATTTTATTGAAAATTTAACTATTTTCGAGAACATTTTGGGTTATTGACTAGGGAATAAATATTAACTAACCAAGGCTTAGCTCGAGCGACTGTTTTTTTTTACTTTTTTGAAGAAAAATGCGACAGTTAACTTTTTTCCGTTTTTCTCAGGAGTTCGCTATATTTACATTAGTTTCAATTTTAATCACATTGAAAATTTAAAAATTTAAATTCAAAACTAAAAAAAATTGTACCATTTTAATTGAGAAAACCAAAAATTGAAACATTTCTCACTAAACCTTTATAGTTAAAAAATTTTTATTTAATAGTGTTTGGAATTGAACAAGTTATAATTTCGTGAATCCGTACCCAAAGTTTTACTATTTTCAAATTGCAAACCTTAACAGTTAAACATTTACAAGTCGAAAACGTTTCAAATCGATTAATTTCAAATTCAATTACAGTCTTCACGGTCTTTTCCCTATTCTCTTTTTTTAAAAATTGCTTGTTTTGTCTGTTTTCAAAAAACTTTCCCTTTTTCTCATTTTTTTTCGCTTAAATGCGAACTGAATTAGTACAGTCGAATAATAAAATCATACTATTTGTGGTTAAAAGCTCATTCCTTTTTGTTAAAAATTGGATTATTGGGTTGAACATTTAACTATTTTGTTAAGACATCTTTTTGGGTTGTAAATTTAACTGTTTTGTTGAAAATTTATACTTTTGGATAGAAAATTGATCCGTTTGAATTGAAATTTCCTCTTTTATGGTAGGAAATTGATCTTTTTTTTTTAATCAATCTTTCTTGGTTGAAAATTAACTTTTATCTTGAAAATTTAAGTGTCTTATACAACATTATTTTGTTGAAATTTTATCCTTATGGATTGAAAGTTCACCTTTTATGATGAAAAAGTTATCGTTTTTGGTTGAAAATTCATTTTTCTTTGTTGAAAACTAACTTTTTTGTTGAAAATTCAACTGTCTTTCAAACATTTCATCTTTTTGCTTGAAAATGTAACTATTTGATGAAAATTTCAACTATATTGTTGAAAATTCGTCTCTTTTGATTGAAAGTTCAATTATTTTGTTGTAAATGCAACTGTTAGGTTGAACATTTTTTTTTAATTCAATCATTTGGTTAAAAATTTATCTTTCTTTGTTAAAAATCATATTTTTTGTTGATAATTCAACTTTTCAGGATGCTAATTCAACTGTCTTTTAAAAACTTCGTGTTTTTGGCTTGAAAACTCAAATATTCGCTTGAAGTTTAATCTTTTTTGTTTAGAAGTTCAACCATTTCATTGCAAATTCATTTTTGTAGGTTGAAAATTATACTATTTGTCTAGAACCACTATTACTTTGTTCAAAATTCCTCTCTTTTGCGTGAAAGTTCTTATCTTTTTGGTTTTAAATGTTATACTATCTGGTTGAAAATTATTATTTTTAATCTATTTATTTGATTGAAATTTAATCTTTTGGGTTTAAAAGTCAACTTTTTCTAAACCATTTTACTTCTTAACTTGAAAACACAACGCTGTTGTCAAAAATTCGTCTCTTTTGGTTGAAAATTTAACCCAGATTCAGAATCCTTCAAGCTGAATCACTATTGCTAAAAATTGTTTAGACTTTAAAGTTTATTTTGATTATTGTGCAAAGAATATAGGAAAATCAGTGTGTTTTATTTAATATATATTTCTAAACAAATAAAGTTATTATTGCAATCATTCAGTTTCTGATACGGCTTTTTTTCATTATTTTTAAAAATTTGATGCAACTTTTTCTGAACTGTTTTCGAAATTACATGCAACTTTCTTTGTCATTGTAATTTTGTGCGACTAATGCTACTTTTTTAATGTCGATCCGAGCCCTAACATCTCTACTTGATTCAACTATTTTGTCAAAAAGTCACCTTTTTGGGTTGAAAATTCAACTGTTTTGTTGAACTACAAAATTAATCTGTTTTGATTGAAAGTTAATTCTTTTTAATTGAAAAGTCTTCTGTTATATGTTTGGTTCAGAATTCATCTCTTGTGGTTAAAAATTCTACATTTTTGCGGAAAATTGAACCATTTTGTAGAAAATTTTCCTTTTTAGCTTCAAAATTCTACAGTTTGGTTGCATTTCTTTTTCTTCCTTGACTGAAAAGTCGTTTTTAGTTGCAAATTTGTTCTTTATTTTTAAAAATTCATCTCTTTTCGTTGAGTATTCAATCATTTTGTTGTTTGAAATATCAACTATTACATTTTTAATTGGGAATTAAACTTTACTGGTTGAAAATTTAACTACCTGGTTTATTATTGAACTATTTGGTTCAAAGTTGAACTACTTTGTTAAAAACTTGTTTTTTGTTTTTTTGTAGATTCATCTCTTTGGGTGAAAATTAACATTTTTGTTGAAAATCTGTTTTGTAGAAAATTCGTCTTTTTGTTATGAAAATTCAACAGTTTTGTCGAATTTTTTCCTTTCTTGATTGAAAAATCTTTCTTGGTTAGAAATTATCTTTTCGGGTTCAAAGGCCAAACGTTTCCTAAAACATTCGACTTTTTAGTTTGAAAACTCTTTTTTTTTTAGTTTGAAAATCCAACTATTTTGTTGAAAACATAATATGTTTCTACTTTAAATCTTAGGAACATGGTACATACATTAATTGTATTTTTAAAAATTTACTCCTGAATTCGCCTTATTTTAAGAAATAGATTTTTGGTCTTTTCAAATCATATTAATTCATCTTTATAGAAGTTGACGACTGCCTGCGAACCTTGAAAAACAAATTTGAGGACCTCGAACGTGATGCTGAAGATACTAGACAGCAAAAAGGAATCGAAGAAAAACGTCTGCAACAACAAATAGATGTTCTGAGGTCTGAAAAGTCGAAAGTCGAATCTGAAACAAACGTACGAGAGAAGGAATTATCAGATATCAGAAAAGAAATCACGACTGTCCAGTCTGAAATTACACAGGTACTTATTGAAGTTTAAGTTTTAAAAATAAACTAATTCGAAAAGTATATTTGACAAAGATTTTATTCTTCAGGCGGGTGTAGCAGGAAAGAGATTAAATGAAATCGAAATGAAACTTCGTGAAGTAAACAATAGATGTGAAGCACTAGGTAAAAAGTTGGACGTGAATGCTACTAAAGCTAAGATAAACGAGGAGATTAAGAAACGGAATGAAATAGAAAATGAGATTCAAAAATTGGACGAAGAGATATCATTGATGCATCAGCATAGTTTGTTGCAGGCTGAGTTGGATTTACACAAATCAGCCCGTGAAGCTAAAGAGAAAAATCTGAAGTCCATTAAGGAGAAATATGAGTCTAATTTAAAAATTCTTTTAGATGTAGACGAAGTTCCTATGCAAAAACTGAGAAAGACTTTAGATGAAGTTCATCAGAAATTGGTGATTATTTATTTTTTTACAAAGTTAACTGTCATTTTCAGGTATTACCTTTCATTATTTATTTACTACAATTAATTACAGCTTACAAAAAAAGAGACTTTAACCAAACAACTGGAAGCAGAACAGCATCGGACAACAAGTTTGCAGACAATGATTAGGCACAATGTGGATGAATTAAAGCAAAAAGAAGATGAGCTAAAAAGTACGCGAATTATAAGATTGGAGTATTCCCGAGGGGTTGATCACTCTTGAAATTTAGTGTAGAAGCCTTCATGAAATCTTCAAAGAAATCTTTGTTAAATCTCTAAAAATTTTGTGAAATCTTTAAATTCATCATGAAATATTTTGATATCTGTTGAAATTTTTCGTAAACCTTTGAAATCTATGTGAAATATTTGCAAATCTTCTGAAATCTTTTGAAAATTGTACACTCTTTGGGATATTTATGATGTTTTAAATTTTTTGGAATCCTTGTGAAATATTTTGAAATCATTGTGAAATATTTCGAAATTTTTTGAAATATTTTAAAATCCTTGTGAAATCTCTAAAATTTCCGTCAAATCTTTGAATTCATTGTGAGATATTTCGACATCTTTTGAATTCCTTTTGAAATATTCTAAAATCTTTGTCAGGGTGTCCAGAGAACTTGAAAACCTGGAATTCTCCTTGAATTTTTTTTAAACCTTGAAAACCTGGAAATTTTCAATTTTTCACAAGAAAAAATATTTAAAGTAGGGCACACTACCAGATTTCAAATGATTTCAAAAGGTTTTACAACATTTTAGAAGGTTTCAAAAGATTTAACAAAGATTTCAAATAATTTAATGACTTCAGCAAATACAAAAGATTTCACAAATAAAGATTTAAGAAAGATTTCACATCGATTTTAAGGATTTAAGAAACTTACAACAGTCGTGTACACTACATTAAAAAGATTTCATAAAAATTTCTCAAATATATCGAACATTTCATGAAGATTTCAAGGATTTCAAATATTTGGGAAAGGCGTGTACACCAGATTTCGAACATTTCACAAAGATTTTAAAGCCTTCAACAGATTTCAAGAATTTTACAGATTTAAAAAAGGGTATAAACCAGATTTCTAAGATTTCAAAACATTTCGAACATTTGAAACTATTTCCAAATTTTTTAGAAGATTTCAAAAATTTCACAAAGATTTAAGATATTTTAATGAGTTCAATTTAACACAAAGGATTTGAGAAAGGTTTCGTAAATATTTCAGATTTCAAAAAAATTTTATAAAGATTTCAAAAGAATACAAGAATGTCATAGATTTCAAACAATTTACAGTGCACCAGATTTCAATTATTTCAAAACATTTCAAATATATTAATAGATTACAAACTTTTTTAGAAGATTTCAAAAGATTTCACGAAGATTTTAAATAATCCAGTGATTTTAAACTAATATAAAAGATGTTAGAAAGATTTCAAAGAATTCATGAGGATTTCAAGAGATTAAAAAAAAATTAACAAAGATTGAAAGGATTTCAAACACTTTATAAAATTTTTAAAAGACTCCAAAAGATTTTTTTAAAGATTTCAAGCATTTGAGAGATTTAGAAAAGACGCGTGCACCAAATTTCGAAGATTTCAAAATATTTTTCGAAGATATCAAGTATTTTAAAAATTTGAAAAAAGCGTGTTCGACAGATTTCAAGGATTTCACTAAAATTTCGAACGTGTTATAAAGATATTAATGCTGTCAACAGATTTCAAGGATTTTCAAGATTTTAAAAAGGGTATAAATCAGATTTCTACGATTCCGAAACATTTCGAAGATTTGAAACTATTTCCAAGTTTTTTAGAAGATATCAAAAGCTTTAAAAAAAAAATTCAAATATTTTAATGATTTTAAATTGATGCAAAAGATTTCGGAAAGGTTTCACAAATATTTCAGATTTCATAAAAATTGCGTAAAGATTTCAAAAAATTTCAAAAATTTTGATCGATTTCAAAACGTTTTAGAAGATCTCAAAAGATTTTAAATATTTCAATGATTTCAAACAAATACAAAAGAGCTTATAGATTTCAAAACATTTCAAAGACTTTAAACGATTTTAAAATGTTTGAAAAAATTTGAGAAAATTTCAGAAGATTTCAATGAATTTAAATGGACATAGGAGATTCCACAAACAAATATTAAACAAAGATTTCAGAAATAATGCAAGGATTTCGTAAAGATTTCAAAGGTTTCAAAACAATGTTCAAAGTTTAAAAAAATATAAAATATTTTGCAAAAATTGCAAAAGATTCCAAAAGATTTCACATAAAGTTCAAAATTCCACACAGATTTTAAATACTTTCTGAGATTTCAAAAGATTTCAAAGGTATCACAAATACTTATGTTCGAAAAAAATTAAGAACTCGTTTATTTATGGTTCTGCTTTCTTTAGAGATAGTTGGGCAATAAAAAATGAAGTGGCTCTTTCTTGCATGTATAAAAAATGGTTATTTCATCATTTGATGTAAAGAAAACAGGACTGGAAGAACTTGATTTCTCGACATGGAAAACCTGGAAAAGACTAATTTTGTTCCTGAGAATCGTTGGACACCCTGTTTATGAAACCTCTTAATTTCTTGTCAACTATTTGAGTTAATTGTAAAATATTGCGATATCTTTTGAAATTCTTTGGAAATCTTTGAGGAATCTTTGAATTCTTTGTCGTTATAAAATCTTTAAAATTTTTTTAAAATGTTCTGGAATCTTAAATATTTGAATCCTTCCTGAAACCTCTTAAATCTTCTGGAAATACATGCAAATCTTATGAAATGTTTTGAAATTTGTGAAATCTTTGAAATATCTGTGAATTGTTTTAAATTTTTTGAAATCTGTAAAATATTTTGAAACCATTGTGAAATATTTCGAAATCTTTTGAAATTTTGTATGAAATTTTTTGAAATATTCTGAAATCTTTATGAATATTTAAAAATTCTTTTGGAATCTTTAGAAATCCTTGTAAAATCTTGGAATTCTTTGTAAAATCTTTCTTAACTTTTGTGAAATTTCTTAATTCTTTTCAAATATTTGCAAATATTCTGCAATCTTTTGAAATCTGTAAAATCTTTGAAAGATTTGTGAATTGTTTTAAATCTTTTAAAATCTTTGTAAAATCCTTTTTAAAGCTCTGTGCAATCTTTTGAAATTCTTTTGAAATATTCTGAAATCTCTGGCATTTTTGTGAAAACTTTGAATTCATTGTGAAATATTTCGATATCTTTTAAAATGCTATTGATATCTTCGAAATAATTGTGAAATATTTTGAAATTCATTGGAATCCTCAGAAATCTTGGAATTTTGTGTGAAATATTTGGAAAATATGTTGAAATCTTAAATTTTTTTTGAAATCTGTACAATCTTTAAAAGTTTTGTGAAATCTTTTTATTCTTTGTAAGATATTTTGAAATCTTTTTGAAGTACTTGCATATCTTTCAAATCTTCTGAGATCTGTGAAATCTGAAATACTTGTGAAATGTTTTAAATCTTAGTGAATATTTAGAAATCATTGTGAAATCTTTTAAATCTTTTCAAATGTTTGGAAATCTGTGAAATCTTTGAAATATTTTGAAATAATTATGAAATATTTTAAATCTTTGTAGAGTCTGTAAAAGTTTTGTGAAATATTTATAAATCTTTTGACTCTTTTTTAGTTTTGAAATCTTTATGAATGCGTTAAAATCTTTGTAAAGTCCTTTGAAATTATTTTTAAATTTTTGAAATCTTTGTGAAATCTTTGGAAATTCTCGTGAAATATTTGTTACCCTTGAAATCATTCTATAACCTTTTGGAATATTGAGATTTGGTGTTCCCTTAAAAGTCAGGTGGTCAAGGCCTCGATTATTCCTATACATAAAATATTCAGCTAAAAAAAAAAACAATTATATTTTTTAGATGACAAAGCAAAGGTATCCGTACATTGTGATTATAACAATTACGATGATGTTGTGCTGGAACAGTTAAAGAAAGTAAAATCTCTCCAAGATGACAGAGGAATGTACGCTTATCAAGGAGCTGCCTACAAGAAATACTTGGAAAAAGTTCAATCCAAAAACCCCTGTTGTCCAGTATGTAACCGTGGATTTCAAAATGACCAAGAAGCGAAAAACTTGTCCCAACAAATGAAGCGTGACATAGAATCTGTACCTGGTGCTTTGCGAGAATGCGAGAACAAATTAAAAGTTGAACAGAAAAAGTACGATTCGCTTTTGCAATTAAAATCTACCGTTGAAAAAATACTCAAATTTGAAGGTACGGAGTTAAAGAAAGCCAAGGAAGGGATTGAAATAAAAAGAAAGCAGTTTAAAGAGGCAGAGGAAAAAAAGGTAGAAATACGTTCTCAACTGAAGGACCCAGAAGAGAAGTTAACAATCTGGAAGAATACGAGTAGTGATATCGTATTGTGGGATCAATCTTTCGATGATATTGAGAAGTTGGATCGACAGATCACAGCAATTAAACGTCGAGTTTTGAGTGCAGGTAATCGGCCATCCATAAATTACGTAACACATTTTTGGTCAATTTTTTACCCCTCCCCATCGCCTTTGTTGCGCTATTTTTCCAAATATTTTCACTTATGTCTTATTAAATATAATTTAGTTACATACTTCCTAAAACACCACAATCACCAAATAATTAGAAGCTATTTAAGGTAAAAGAAAGAAAATTAAAACAATATGGAAAATGCAAGAAAGGAACTATACCCTCCTCGAAAATTAAAACGTATAAAAAAGTGTGTCATCTAGCAAAAACATATTACTGAAAAACCTAATTTTTTACAATTTTTAAAATCACTATTACATATTTTCAATTGTTTAATATTGTTTATACATCTTCCAAGATTTTTCGATAAGCTTAAATGATCGACCTAAGATAACATAAAAATTTTAAAGAACGATTGCGATCATAGTAAACGCTAATAAAATGTAATATACAAAAAAAATTACCAAATTTTCTTTTAGAAGATCGAAACCCTTTACTGAAGGTTTTAGATATTTTTACTTCTTGTTTAATTTGTCGTCAAATATAGAAAAGTAGATCATTAAATCTAAGGGGGTATTGGCAAATAGTGCAAAGCCCGATAAATTGAATAGCCGAAAATCTTTTTAATTGTTTCAAATCTTTGAAAATACCTTGAAATATTTTAAAATCTCTTCAAATCTTTCAAATTCTTTGAAATCCCGTAAAGTGACATGAAATCAAATGATATTCCTTGAAATTACTTGAAATTTTTTTATCTCTTGAAAATTGATTGGTATCCTTTAAAATACCCTCAGATATTTCCAATTCTTTAAAATCTTTTGAAATGCCTTACATTTTTTTTAAGATCTTGAAAATTCCTTTGAATATTTTTAAATACCTTAAAATCTTGTAAATCCTTTTAAATTTCTTGAAATTCTTTGGAATTATTAATAAAAATTAAAATCTTTCTTTTTTTTTAATCTTTAGAAATACTTTAAAATATTTGAAAATCTCTTTAAATCCTTGAAATCCTTCAATTCTTGTATGTAAATAAATTCTTTGACATTTCATTTAAGGATAATAAAATCCCCTGAAATCCCTTGAAGTGACATGAAGTCGGAGTTTACTTCTCCAAATTCCTTGAAGTTTTTGTAATCTCTTGAAAATTCCTTGGAATCCTTGAGAATGCCGTAAAATCTTTCACATTAAAATACCTTATTAAGGTTTTTTTAGAATCCTATAATATTACTGAAACCCTCGTAAATCTCATATAATCCCTCGAAATCCGTTGAAAATCCCTTAGAATCTTTAAATATATCCTAAAACCTCATAGGTCCCATTAAATCCCTTAAACCATTATCCTTAAAATTCTATAAAATACCATAAAATCTTTAAAATCCTTTGAAATCTCTTGAAATATACAAAATTCCTTGCAATCTTTTTCAATATTTCATAAAATCTTTCAAAAATTTAAATCTCTAGAAATACCTTGAAATATTTGAAAATCTCTTCAAATTTTAGAAATCCTTTGAAATCCCTCAATTTTTGAATAAATTGTTTAAAATTTTATTAAAATATTATAAAATCTCTTGAAATCCTCGGAAATCTTATAAAACTCTGTGAAATCCTTTGAAGTTCCCTTGAAATCCTGTTAATATTTGGAAATCTTGGGAATTTTTTGCAGGGTATCTGCCCTGACTGAAAACCTAGAAAACCTGGAAATGTCAGGGAATTTTTTCAAAGTTGGAATTTTTTTGAGAGCGTGCTTAATTTTTTTCAATAGCAATATAAAATTGAACAAAAATAATTCTTCATTTGTACAAGTAGCTTTATATTACTGTATTTAACTATTTTATTGAAAATTCGTTTTTTTTTTTGTTTAAAATTAATTTTTTCAATTGAAAATTTAACTATTCTATTTTTGGTTGAAAATTCATGTATTTT
>JAUELO010000135.1:16515270-16527851 GCA_032357855.1 Amphibolips quercusostensackenii
AATCACTAATGCTTCCTCTATGAGGAAGCAAATCCATTTGCTAACGGGAAGCAAAGTGCTCGTGAAATGAGCACCATCAATGAAGTGGAAACGCTCGAGATCGAATTCACAGCTAGTTTATACTATTGCGCGTCTAAATTAAAACTTTCTAATTTCCTAATAAATTATTGAAAATAATGTACCTGATTTATGTTAGTACTTTTTGCTAAACATTAGTATTTTTAAAACAGAAGTTTAGTATAAGATGAGAAAGTGTCGAAAAAGACTTGAAATTTCTAAAAAAATTCAGCTTGTGTTAGTTTCTTTTCACCGGAAATTGACATTTTGGAACAAAAATCTTTAGATTTTAAAGGTTTATAATTAATAAACAATTTTCAGTTACGTTGACGTTTTACACCAAAAACTCATATTTTAAAACAAAAATCGTTACAGTTCGAACCAGGTTTTTAAACAGATTCTGTTTATACTAACGTTTGTAACGGAAAATTAGTTATTTTAAGCAAAAGTGATGAGATTTCGAACAAGACGTTATTGTTTTTTATCTCTGATTGGTATTGAAAAAGAAAAAATTCGATTTTTGTTTAAAATAATCAAATTTACAAGCTTAAACAATGTTAGACTGTGTTAGTGTTTTTTGTTGGAAATTGAAACCTGACCCGGCTTACTGATTTTTATTAAACAATCATTAGGTTTCAAAGCAGATTCATAAGTTTTGAACAGTTTTAAGTTAGGTTGTTGCTTTACATCGAAAATTGGTATTTTCAAACAAAAATCGTTATCATTCGAACAAAATTTGGAATCTTTTAACAATCTTGGATTATGTTAGTGTTTTTTTGTCGGAAAGTGATATTTTTAATTTAGAAAAATTATATTTGAAACACTTCAAACCAAATTCACAATTTTTTAAACAATTTTGTGTTATGTTGGTGTTTTACACCGGAAATCGTTATTTTTATTAAGATTTCAAAGACGATTGAACATTTTGGTACAATTGCACGTTAAGCTCGCGGTTTTCACAGGAAATATCAATAGATTTTAAAGACGATTAAAAATTTAGAACAATCTTGGCTTGCATTAACGTTTTTCGCCGAAAATCGGTAATTTTAAGGAAAAATTATTATATTTTAAAGAAGATTCACAATCTTCTAACAATCTTAAATTATGTTCGTGTTAGACTCGTGTTTTTCACTGAATATGGGTACATATAGGTTTCAAAGATTTATTTTTTGAACAATTTTAGGTTATGTTAACATTTTTAAGAGCAAAGCTGTTATTTTTAACAAAAAGCATTAGGTTTCAAAGAATATTTACAGTATTTTAACAATAATAGGATATGTTAGCGTTTTCTGACGAAAATGGGTTATTTTAAACAAAAATAATAAAAGTTCATCGACTATTCAGAATTTGGAACAATTTTTTGTTATGTTAATGTTTTTCGTCAAAAATTGTTATTTCATAACATTTTTCATTTTAGCATTTAATGAAAACTCTTTTGATTTCAAAGATTATTTACAATATTTGAACAGAAATATGGTATCTTAGCGTTTCTCAACAGTAATCGGCTTTGCCTATGCAAAAATATTATTAATAATTTTGAAGTTAAAATATCAGTTTTTATCAATTATGCAAAATATTGTCCTTGTTTATTAATTTCGTTTATTATAACGCTGGTGTTTTTAAAAGAAAAAATCACCTTTTCTCAATGAAAAATTCCCATATTTTCCCTAAAATTGAACTGCTGAACGACTATGATCCCTGAAATTTAAATAAAAAAATGATGTACAAGAAAGTAAAGTGAATGTGTTATTTTAGGTTCGCTATCCAGATAGAATAACACTAATTCGAGGAAACCACGAATCCAGACAAATCACGCAAGTCTATGGCTTCTACGATGAATGTTTACGGAAATATGGCAGCAATACGGTGTGGCGTCATTGCACGGAGATTTTCGATTACTTATCTCTATCGGCTATCATTGACGGAAGAATATTCTGCGTCCACGGTGGTTTGTCTCCAAGCATACAAACACTAGATCAAATCCGCACTATTGACAGAAAGCAAGAGGTAATTTTTGCCTTAATTTTCTCTACAGGTGTCTAGCGGGCCGGAAAATCGGGAAACCTCCGGGAATTTTCGTTTCCTATCGCGAAATCTACATTCTTATACCGTATCTTATTTTTATTGTTTAGTAGAGAATCGGTGAGAGAGGGAAATTTGATTGTTTCACGTATCGTATATACAGGCCTCGGACTCACCACACTATTCAACACTTTCTTTCAGTAAAGGCACAATTTTTCTATTATTTCGAGAGAAAAAAATACACTAGACACTATTTTCTTACAATTTTTCGCTAATGCCTCTATTTATTTACTTATTTTCGAAAAATATTGTTCAACTTCTTCGCTAATTAGCTAAAGTAAAATGAGCGCCATCTCATTCTAAATAATTATTATAATAATTCTCATTTTAAATAAAAAACAGTTGAATTGATCCAAAAAGTATGAATTTACAACACAATAGTTCATTTTTCAATAAAAACAGATTAATTTTCAACCAACAAAATGCATTTTTAACAAAAAAAGGTGGTTTTATACCAAAATAGATGAATTTTTAAATCAAAAACACAAATTTTCAATCAAGAAAGGTTTTTCAGTGAATAAAGAAAAAAAAAAGGTTATACAAAATGTTGATTTTTTTAAGCCAAAAAGATGAGTTTTCAACAAAACAGTTGAATTTTCAACAAAAAAGTTGAATTTTCAACCAAGATTCATTTTCTGTCAAAAAAGATGAATCCTCGACAAAATACGTAAATTTTAACCAAATTGTTGAATTTTACACCAAGAAGATTAATTATCTGTTAAAACAGACTACTTTTCAACAAATTATATAAGTTTTCTACTAAACAGTTTGAACAAAGAATGTGATGTTAGTCCAGATTTTATTGAGGAAAATTAATTTTCAATTAAAAAAAAATGAAGAATTTTCTACAAAACAGTTTAATTTTGTACCAGATGGTTGAATTGTATGCCAGATTGTTGAATTTTCAAGCCAAAAAGACTAATTTTCTAAAAATAAATTAATTTTCAACCCGAAAATATGAATTAACAATAAAGCAAAGACAAATTTTAACTAAATGCTTTAATCTTCAACCAAAACAGACCATTTTTCAACCAGACAGTTGCATGATTAACAACAAAAAAATTAATTTTCGACCAAAGAAAAGACGAATTTTCAACAAAATAGTTCAGTTTTCTACCAAATTGTTGAATTTTCTACAAAACAGCTGAATTCTCAACCCATAAATCTAAATTTTGAACGAAAATCAAATTATCAATTGAAGCAGTTAACTTTTAACTAGGCCGTTGGATTTTTAACCAAATAATATGAAATTTCTGCAGAAAGGGAATGATTTTCATGTCAAAAAGTAATGTTCGATAAGCTGAAGTTTAAGTTAATTTTATTATTTTGGTGAAAATTCGTCTTTCGGTTGAAAAATTATCTGTTTTGGTTGAGGATTCGACTGCTTTGTTGGAAATTCGTCTTTTTTGTTGAATTTAACTTTATTTGGTTTGAAATCAAAATATTTTTTACTTGAAATGTCAACTATTACATTTTTCATTGAGAATTAATTTTGTTGTTGAAAATGCAACTACTTAGTTGAAAGTGGGAGTACTTGGTTAAAAATTCATTTTGTTGGTTCATATATCATTTTAGTTGATAATAATTTTTGTTTCAAAATTTAACTATGTTGTTGTAAATTATTATTTTTTTAACTGAAAATTTAACTTCTCCATTTCTTGTCGAAAATTTATATTTTTTGATAGAAATTGAATCTTCAAGGATGAAAACTCATCTGTTTGCTTGAATATTGAAGTATTTCGTTGAAAATTTTTTTGATTTTATTGGAACTTAATTTTTTTAGTGAAAATTTAACCATTCTATTTCAGGTTAAAAATTAATTTCTCATTTCTTAAATTAAAAAGTTAACTAATTTGTTCGAAATTCGTTTTTTTTAGTTGAAAATTAAATTTTTAAATTGAAACTTTCATTTTTGCTTGAAAATTCATCTTTTTAGTTGAAAATTGATTCATTTGATTGAAAACTCGTCTTTTTGGGTTGAAAATTATATTATTTTGGATGAGATTTTTTTTCGTTATTGACCGAGAAATTTTTCTTGGTTGAAAATTGAACTCTTTTGTCGAAAATCCTCTTTGTGGTATAAAAGTTAGTCTGTTTTGGTTGAGGTTGGTGAAATATGAACTGTAACAGTTTTTGTAGAGAATTCATCTTTTTTTGTTGAAAATTCCTTTTTTTTCGTTCATGATCCGTAATTTTAGTCCTTTATGGTATAATATTAACCTTTTTCGTGGCTAATTCATTTTTTGGTTGAAAATTAATTTCTTTAGTTGAAAGTTAAATTTTAAAAAATTGAAAATACATTTTTTTACTAAAAATTTAACTTTTCCCTTCTTTGTCGAAAATTTATCTTTTTTAATAGAAATTTAATCTTGTTGGTTGAAGTTTGATCTGTTTGATTGAAAATTGAACTATTAAGTTGAAAATTTATTTTATTCAGTTGAAAATTAATTTTTTATTTGTTCTGTAGGAAATCCATCTTTTTGTCTTGAAAATTCAACTAATTTGTTAAAAATTCTTATTTATTGGTTTGATTCTACTGTTTTTGCCTAAAAATGAAAATATATTTTCTGGAAATATCAGCTATTACATTTTTCGCGGAGATTCATTTCTTTTTACCAAAGATTTATCACTTTGGTTGAAAATGTACCTATTTTGTTGAAAACTTATTTTTTCTTGGTTGAAAATGAATTGTTTTATACGAAAATTTAATTCTTCCATTTCTTGTTTAAATGTTATCTTTTTGATTTGAAATCTCAACTGGTTGGTTGAAAATTCAAATATTTTACGTATGTCTTACGTAATTTTTGGATGACCTCTTTTAAAATTCTGTGCGACTGTTGTCACTAGAAGTCTCCTAGGTGTAATGTTATTTCTATAAATAAAAAAATTATAACTGCTAGTGAAAATGAAAACTTGGTCAGAGAAGTCAGAAGTTTCGATTAATATTTAGTACTTCAATTTGCGATTGAGTATAGTTTGGTACGTGTGAGTAAATAATTGTTTTGTTCCTGACATAAATTGCGTGAATCTGTATTGTAAAAATGCTTATTTCTATACATTCGTTTGGGACAACTTTAAAAAAAAATCTCTAATTTAGTCGGGGAAAAAAAAATGTGCCCGGAAAAAAACCCGGGAATTTCAAACTGCCTGATCACTAAACACCCTGCTCTAGAATTTTCTTCTGTAAAAGGAAGTCGTAAAAAATAATTGGTATAATTTGTATAATTATTAGGTACCTCATGATGGTCCAATGTGTGATCTCTTGTGGTCGGATCCCGAAGATACGCAGGGTTGGGGTGTATCGCCTCGAGGAGCCGGATATTTGTTTGGTAGTGACGTCGTAGCGCAATTCAATTCTGCTAACGATATCGATATGATCTGTCGAGCCCATCAGTTAGTGATGGAAGGATATAAATGGCATTTTAATGAGACGGTCTTGACTGTATGGTCTGCACCTAATTACTGTTACAGGTGAGTCTTAAAAAATAAATAATTCACAGGATTGAGAGTCACGCCATTATTGACCACTTTAAAAAAATGGCTGAATATATCATTTTTTTATTTAAAACTGGCATCATCAATCGCGCGCTAAGCATGCGTGTAGTTTTTCGATTTGTGGGGGGGGGGGGGTCATTTTTATGCAAAATATAAATTTTGAACAACTATTTATTTACTAAAAGTTTTTTAACACTGAAATTGGAACTCAAATTAGATTCTGAGATCTTAAGACAAGGAAATAAGTATTATCAGTTTGTCTTAGTAACATTTTATTATTTTCTTGAAACCTTTCATAATTCTTAAAAAGCTTCCAAGTTTTTTTTGTAGTTTTCAAAAATCTACATTTTGTTAAAATTTTTTGTAATCTTATCAAGATTCCAAATGTTATAAAATTGTTGCGAATTGAGAATCTTGATGATGATTTTTGTTTAAAAATGCTAATTTCCAGTGAAAAAAACTGACAACCTAAAATTTTTAGAAATTCGAAGTCTTCTTGTAAACTTTATGATTTTATGTTAAATTTTTTTGATTTATAGTATTAAAAGTATTAAAAAGCACAAATGTTTCTTAATTCACATAGGGTTTTCTATGATTTTTAGATTTAATTTTTCAAATTTCAAATTTAAGATATAAAACAACTTCAAGACATGAAAAGCCAATCAGGTTTTCGACAAGAATGTGTCCGATATTTTTGAGATATTTAGTGACATAACTTTTTTAGATAAGAAAATCACTATTTTGCTCCTATTTTTTCCACAATGCTACTATTGGCACTATTTGAAATATTTGTGAAATTTTTTCAATCTTTAAAAATTTTGCGAAATCTTCTGAAATATTTTGGAATCTTTAAAATCTTTGTTAAATCATTATGAAAGGTTTGTAGCATTTTTTTAAATCTTTGAAATCCTAAAAATATTTGTGAAATCTTTGAAATTTGTTTAAATCTTTGTAAAATCTTTAAACTCTTTGCGAAATCTTCTGAATTATCTATTTTGAAATCTTTGTCAAATCTTTAAAATCTTTGCAGAATCTTCCAAATTATTCATATCTTTGTGAAATTATTTAAATCTTTTGAAATCTTTCAAATCTTTGCATAATCGTTGTTGAATCTTTCTGAAATCTTTAGAAATCTTTAAAATCCTTTTGAAATCTTTTGCAATTTTTAAAATCTGTACGAAATCTTCCAAATCTTCACGAAATATTCTGAATGAGCTATTTTGAAATCTTTGTTTAATTTTTTGAAACTTTTGTAAAATGTTTGGAATTTTTTTGAAATCTTTGAAGTGTTCCTAAAATATTTAAATCTGTACCAACCTTCTGAATTGGCTGTTTTGAATCTTTATTAAATCTTTCTGAACTCTGTGAAATATCTGAAATCTTTTGAAATATTTAAAATCTTAACGAAATCTTCTGAATTAGCCAATTTGAAGTCTTTTGGAACCTTTGAAATCTTTGTGAAATCTTTTGAAATCTTTCAAATTTTTCAAATCTTTGTGAAATAATTGTAATCTTTTGAAATCCTTGTAAAATCTTTACGAAATCTTCTGAATTAACTATTTTAAAATCTTTTGGAAACTTCGAAATCTTTGCAAAATCTTATGAATGACCTATTTTGAAAACTTTGTGAATCTTTGAAATCTTAGTTAAATCTTTCTGAAATCTTTAATATTTTTTTAATCTTTCTGAAATCTCCTGAAATATTTGTGAAATCTTTCAATTCTTTGCGAATCTGTTGAAGTACCTATTTTGAATTCTTTGGAATCTTTAAAATCTTTGGTAAATCCTTCATCAATCTTTGTGAAATATTTGAATTCTTTTGAAATCTTTAAAATGGTTGTGAAATAATTGAAATCTTTTGAAACCTCTGAAATATTTGTTAAGTCTTTCTGAAACTTTTGTAAAGTCTTTTGAAATCTTTCTTAAATATTTTAAGTCTTAACCAAATTTTCTGAATTAGCTGTTTTGAAATCTTTGAAATACTTTTTAAATCTTTCTGAAATATTTGTAAAATCTTTAAACTCTTTGCGAAATCTTCTGAATTATCAATTTCGAAATCTTTGTGAAATCATTGAAATCTTCCAAATCTTTGTCAAATCTTTGCAAAATCTTTTGAATTACCTATTTTGAAAACTTTTGGAATCTTTGAAATCTTTAAAATCTTTTTAGTCTTTCTGCAATCTCCTGAAATCTTTGTAAAGTCTTTCAAATCTTTGCGAATCTGCCGAAGTACCTATTTTGAAATCTTTGAAATCTTTGGTAAATCCTTCAGCAATTTTTGTAAAATATTTGAATTCTTTTGAAATCTTTAAAATGTTTGTGAAATAATTGAAACTTTTGTAAAATCTTTTGAAATTTTTCTAAAATATTTTCAGTCTACCAAACGTGTTCTGAATTAGCTGTTTTGAAATCTTTGAAATACTTGTTAAATCTTTCTGAAATTTTGAACATCTTTTTAATCTTTCCGAAATCTTCTGAAATCTTTGTATAATCTTTCAAGTCTTTGCGAATCTGCTGAAGTACGTATTTTGAAATCTTTGGAATCTTTGACATCTTTGGTAAATCCTTCAGCAACCTTTGTGAAATATTTGGAATCTTTTGAAATCTTTAAAATGTTTGTGAAATAATTGAAATCTTTGTAAAATCTTTACGAAATCTTCTAAATTAGCTAATTTTGAAATCTTTGTTAAATCTTTCTGAAACTTTTGTGAAATATTTTGAAATCTTTTAAATTTTTCTAAAGTAATAAAAAAATTTACCAGATCTTCTGAATTTAGCTGTTTTGAAAATTTTGAAATGCCACTTTCTTTCTGAAATCTTTGTGATATGTTTGAAATCTTTAAAATCTTTGTGAAATCATTGAAATCTTTAGAAATATTCGTAAAATCCTTACGAAATCTTCTAAATAAGCTATTTCGAAATCTTTGGAATCTTCGTTAAATCTTTTGGAAATCTTTTAAAATCTTTAAAATCTATGCGAAATCTTCTGAATTAGCCAATTTGAAATCTTTAGAACCTTTGAAATCTTTGTTAAATCTTTCTTAAATCTTTGTGAAATCTTTCAAATCATTCAAATCTTTTGAAATTTTGGTCAGATTTTTAAATCTTTGCGAAATTTTTTGAATTGACTGTTTTGAAATTTTTGGAATCTTTAAAATCTTAGTTAAATCTTTCTATAATCTTTGTGAAATATTTCAAATCTTTGTGAAATTTTTTGAAGTCTTTCAAATCTTTCAAATCATTGCGAAATCTTCTTCATATTACATATTTTGAAATTTTTTGAATCTTTAAAATCTTGGTTAAATCTTTCTGCAATCTTTGTGGAATATTTTAAATATATGAAATCTTTAAAAATTTTGTACAATCTTTTGAAATCTTTGTAAATTCTTTAAAATCCTTACGAAATCTTCTGAATCAGCTATTTTGGATTCTTTGGAATCCTTGTTAATAAATATTTCTTAAATCTTCGTTAAAACTTTCTGGAAATTTTTTTAATCTTTCTTAAACTTTCATAAAATCTTTTGAAATCTTTCTAAAATATTTAAAGTCTTTACCAAATCTTCTGAATTATCTGTTTTGAAATCTTTGAAATACTTGTTAAATCTGACTGAAATCTTTGTGAAATATTTGAAATCTTTTGAAATTTTTAAAGTCTTTGTGAAATCATTGAAATCTTGAAAATCTCTGTAAAATATTTGCGCAATCTTCTGAATTAGCTATTTTGAAATCTTTTGAAATCTTTCTAAAATATTCTGAATTAACTATTATGAAAATTTTTTAATCTTTTTAAATCTTTACCAAGTTGTTTTGAAATCTTTGTTAAATCTTTCTGAAATCTTCTTTAAATCTTCCTGAAATATTTTGAAATATTTGGTAAATCTTTCTGAAATCTTTGTGAAATCTCTGTAAAATTTTACTAGATCTTCTGAATCAACTGTTTCGAAATCTTTGGAATCTTCACGAGATCTTTAAAATCTTTACGAAATCTTCTGAATTAGCTATTTTGAAATCTTTTGAAACCTTTGAAATCTTTGTTAAGTCTTTCTAAAATCTTGTGAAATCTTTACCAAATCTTCTAAATTAGTTGTTATGAAATCTTTGAAATATTTGTTTAATCTTTCCGAAATCTTTGTGAAATAATTTAAATACTTGTAAACTCTTTAAAATTTTAAGAAATCTTCTGATTGAGCTATTTCGAAATTTTTCGAATATTTTTTAAATCTTTCTAAAATCTTTTGCAATATTTTAAATCGCTCTGAAATCTGTTGTATTCTTTAAAATCTTAAAAATCTGTACGAAATATTCTGAATTAACTATTTTGGAACCTTTGAAATCTTTGTGAAATCTTTCTGAGATTTTTACGAAATCTCTGTAAAATCTTTAAAATTTTGGCGAAATCTTCTGAATTACCTATTTTGAAATCTTTTGGATCTTTAGAAATCTTTGTTAAATCCTTTTGCAATATTTTCTACCATAATAAAAAATCTGTAAATCTGGTGTACCCTCAAAAGTCGTGCAGGTCTTATTTTAGCTTTTCGTTTCTAACTTTTGTTGTTTATTTCAAGGTGCGGTAATGTGGCTGCGATTTTAGAATTAAACGAACATCTTCAAAGGGACTTTACGATATTCGAGGCTGCGCCCCAAGAAAGCCGAGGAATTCCGAGCAAGAAGCCTCAAACTGACTACTTTTTGTGAATTAAAGAACGTTTTATAGCCAATTTTTGTGGCATGATGGACACTGAAGTTTTAAGATTTTCAGTACCCCTCGTTTAAGCACGTATACAACTAGGAATCAAGTAAATCTTAATCTTCTTAAGTGGATGTGAAAAATGCTACTTTACCAAATTAAGATGTGTACATAATTAACTGAACTACTTGCATACGTAACTGTTCGTTCATAATAACATCAATTAAAATAGAATGATGTGATTAAAGAATAGGAACCATTATAGGTCTGCTAAATTGCAAGTCCAATATTCCAAATAGCCGATTGGTTTACTGTTTTCCCTTTCTTATATGAGCATTTTGAACTTTTAATGATTGTTTCTACTGAAAGAACTATATCAATTATTTTAATGGGGAAAAATAAATCATTGGACGACGATTTTTGGACGGGCATTAGTGTCACCTTATATAAAATATAATTTTATAAATTTGAGTTTAAATTTGAAACGATTTAAGGAAGTGTACTGAGAATCATAAGACCCAGTTTCGTTTCAATAAATTGTTATTGTAATCGGAGTTTGCAGTTAAGTATGTCATTCGTGACTGTACATCAATTAAGTGTGTATCTTCAAAATTTTTGTACTGTATACAAGAGAATGTATGAGTTGGTAGCATTTAGCAGTCTATAAAATATAACGCGTATGAGTCACACTGTCTTTCCTTTAAGAAATTACATAATATCTGTATTCATTCACGTTCCGAACAAACACTTTCTTGAAATTAATTTTTCCTACTTGGCTCTTAGGTTCAATTTTTATTGAATAAAAACTAATGAAAAGAAAAACCACTGGGTTTTTTTAACCTTACCTAACAGGGTGTCTAATGTCTACCCTACCTGGAAAACCTCGAATTGTCAGAGAATTACCTGGAAATTTCAGAGAATTTTTTTGAGACAATTTTTTTTATTTCAAATTAATTTTTTTAACTGAAAATGTAACTATTCCAGTTTAATATTACATTATTAAAAAATTATCATTTTTAGTTGAAAACTAGTCTTTTTGATTAAAAATTCAATTATTCTAATTAAAAATTCATTATTTTAGTTGAAAATGCATAATTTTAGTTGAAAATTCAACACTTTGTTTGAAAATGTAACTATTTTTTGAAAATTAGTATTTTTTGTTGAAAATTATTTTTTTTTTTTTTAGTGAAAATGTAACTATTACAATTAAATATTCCATCAGTTTAGTTAAAAATTTATCCCTCCTTTAACATTAATTTGATTAACTGAAAATTCAACTATTCACTTTTTGTTTGACAATGTATCTTTTTTAGTAGAAAATTCGTGTATTTTGTTCAAAAATCGTATTTTTTAGTAGAAAATTAAAGTTTTTTCATTGAAAATTAATCTTTTTGGTTGAAAATTCATCTGTATGGTTTAAAATTCAACTATTCCGTTGAAGATATATTATTTTAGTAGAAAATGTGTCACTTTGTTTGAAAACATAACTATTCTTTGGAAATTTTTTTTTTTGGCTGACAATTATTTATTTAACTGAAAATGTAACTATTCCAATTGAATATTCCATCATTTTAGTTGAAAATTGATTTATTTGGTTGAAAATTAATTTGATTAACCAAAAATTTAACTATTCAACTTTTTGTTGACTATTTTTTTAGTAAAAAATTCATGTGTTTTGTTTAAAAATCATCTTTTAGTAGAAATTAATCTTCGTAGTTGAAAACTCCATTATTGTAGCTGAAGATACATCACTTTACTTAAAATTTCATAATTTTGGTTAAAAATTCAACTATTCCACTTGGAGATTCATCATTTTAGTTGAAAATTTATCTCTAGGTTTGAAAATGTAACTATTTTTTTGAAAATCAGTTTTTTTCGTTGATTAGTATTTTTTTGTTGAAAATTAGTTTTTTTCAAGTGAAAATGTAACTGTTGCAATTGAATACTCCATCATTTTAGTTGAAAACTGATCTTTTTATTTGAACATTAATTTGATTAACGAAAAATTTTACTTTCAATTTTTGGATGACTTTTTTATTAGAGAATTCATGTATTTTGTTTAAAATTCGTCTTTTGGTAGAAATTAATCTTTGTGGTTGAAAATTAATCTTTTTGGTTGAAAACTCAATTATTGTACCAGGTGTTGGAATTAATTCGTAGCGTTTTTTTGCAAAGTTTCGTGGTTTTTAATGCAAAAATCATTACAGTAGCATCATTCAAAGTATTGTCCATCGTTATCCACTACTTTTTGCCATCTTTA